>VZTH01000317.1:464343-578947 GCA_013397815.1 Aleadryas rufinucha
GGCCGGGCCGGGGACCGCCCCCGCGCGCCAGCGGCTTTGTGTGTGCGCGGCACCGGTACCGGGATCGGCACCGACACCCCCCCGCAGCGCCGCCCCCGGGCCCGGCCGCGGGGGTTGAACCGCCCTGCCCGGTCGCACGGGGAGAGGGGCGATGCGTCAGGCGGCGCCGCCGCCACCCCCCGTGCGAAGGTGCTGCTGGCTGAGCGCTGGCCGGCGGAGCAGCCCCGTGTGCCCGCCGGACAGGTGCCCCCCGCGGGGAGCTGTCACAGACAGCCGCGCTGGTTGGTTGCTTTGTGGAGGTGCTCGCGGCTCGCTCAGCAGCGAGGCACATTCGCCTGCTAGCGCTTAGGTTGGGGTTTTCCCCCTGGAAGTATGGATTCCCAGGGAGCCGAAATATTCTGCCGGCGCTTTTCCGCTCTGGGAAAGGGTTCTAAGTCAAAGCAAAAGGGAATGCGAAGACTGTTGTCTGTTTGCTTCATTTGTTACTCTGTGCACAGCCTTCAGCTGTACTGGGCAAGCAGATGTAGATTAGATTAGTCCAGCGTGTTTATTTAAGAAAAAAGGCCGTGTTTTGGACTGATATCGCCGTAGAATTTAATAAATTATTTGTCTTTGGTTTCTCTAAACAATAAATACAGGTTTAGGGTTAGACTAAGGCAATAATAAAGCAAGTACACACGGTCTTATAAGAGAGAAACAGAGCAGGGCTCTTTCCACAGTGGTATTGCAGAACAACTCTTGATGTCAGCTACTAATGGCTCTAGATTAACCATTAGCTTAACTAATGTTTATGACTGATGGCTGAAAGGGAGGGAACTTGCTCCCTAGTTGTAAACATTTCCTCACGTGACTGTATGTAACTGCTATATATAACCCTATATATATATATATATATTTTATATAGAACCTCATTCTGGATGGCTGAATTCAAGTTGCATGTGTGACAAACAAAACTGTCAGTTTTAAGCACTGCTCTCTTTTTCTAAAGTAATCTGTAGAAATACTATTTGGACACTTCTGTCATCTGCTACTTTCACTTCCGTAGTTACGGAAATACTTAGAGATGCAGAGCTTATTGTTTGTATATAGATCTTAACAATGACAAGTGAGTTTCAGGTGTGGTTGCCAAGTGTGTGAGAACAAATGAAATTGCACCTCAAAGCCCAGCAGAGAAGATGACAAAAACAGGCTGGATTTGTTACTTGTCACAGACTGAGAGCTGATATTTATATATCTGTATTTAACATGGTAATCATCACAAGCTTGAAGGGACGTTGTCCAGGTCAGGTCATTGGTTCACATTTGTTTACTAACATTTGACCTATGTTGAAATCTTGAGTTGCTCAGCTGTCACTGAAATACGTAATTCCCTTAAGCAAGATTTAACTTAAAAATTACTTGTTAAACGTGTAGATGAAATGCCTGTACACTGTGGATGTTTGTTAGCAAGGTGATCTCTAATTTTGGAGCCTTTACCTACATTTAGGCCCTTTCTAGTTAATAAAAAAATTTTTTAGTGATGTGCACTTAGCGTATTAGCACCCTTTCTGCCGGCTGGATGTAGCTGGTTTGGAGGTTTGGATGATAGTTGTCTTGACACCGTTTCTTAAAAGGTTGTTTACTGGATTTTATTTTTAATGACTAATGAAATCAGTGATGGTTTTGGATGAAGTTTTGTATCATTTCAGTGCTAAAATTAATGGAAACAGAAAATGTGTAGTTTAGCTTTCAGGAACTTGCAGAATGGATTCATAGACAAAAGTTGTCTCGACTATTTAAGTACTATAAGAATAAATTTATTACAAAACAAGGAACTACAGCTTTCTTAAAAACAGTGGAGGAATTAGGAAGGGAACGGGAGGAAAAGGAAGGGAAAAAGAAGCAGGGAGACAGGTGTAGTTGCTGGGTTTGGACTCTGTGTAATGATGGGAAAGAAAATTAATCTGAGTCTGATACCATTTGTAAACTAATACTTTTATATGTTATCTAGCAAGAGTATTGTGAGGGTTTGAGTTACTCTGTGGGAGATGCTGAGATAGGGGCGCTGTATGAGAAACAAGCACCCATCTGTGTGGCTCTGCTCTCTGTAAATGTGAAACAAATTACCCTGGATTAGTGTTTGAGGGCACCAATATGACGGTAACAAATTTAAATGCCAGTATCCCAGTGCTCACCTTACCTAGGAAAAGAACCAGTTTGCAATAGGAAATGATACTACTGCAACCTGCAGTGCAAAATTACACTGCTGCAATTTCCACAAGGGTTTTTTCATCCTGCAAAGTAGCCTCTTGTAGTCAGGTGCTGTGCCCTGCATCTGGGCACAGCTTTCATTGCTTTGCCAAAGCCTCTTCTGTCATTGGACTGTATTAAGTTCCTTTTACAGTTTGCTACAATAGCTGGATGGTTCTAAAGAGCACAGTATGCTGTTCCAGTTCACTTTCTCTCCACATTTGGCTACATGTGGTGGTTTCAATTCTGCATGTAGGCAGAGGCCAGGCCCTGTTTACTTGGACAGTCGCAGAAGTTGGTGGCAGACATTGAATCTCAGACCCCCTAAGAGACTGACCACTTGTGTATTTTCGGATGCACCCCCGCTTGTGAGCAGGGATACCTGGGAAGGTAAGGAGCAAGTTTTATTTTTTGCTTAATGATTCTTTAACATGTGGTCTTGTGCAGCTGTGCTAAGGATTCTCTTTCCTTTTTTGTCCATCTCTGAGATGAGAAGAGGAAGCTGAAACCCAGTTCCTGAGATGCAATGATGAAGTTTCAGCCTGGTGCCAGGGTAAGTACATCTTGAGAAAGTTTTACTGTGCTGAGGGGAATGCATGACCCTTTTTAAAGGATAGAGAGTGCTTGTTTGCTCACAAAGGAAAATGTTTTTAGTTGGTAAAATGGTGAAAGAGAGGCTGTCACAGTTTTTTGTCCTTTAACTAGCAGCTGTTCTCTGTTGTAGATGTGGACGCAGTAGATGGTGCTGAAGCAACACTGAGGCTCCTCCTGTGAAATATCCACAGTCCAGTGTGCATAGAGAAAGTGCTTGCTGGCTCTCCCAAGTGTTTACGGTCCTGTGTCTTCAAGAGATGCATTCCAGGACAAGAAAACACTGATTGTTAGTTTTAAAAACGTTAATAAATAATTATTTGTGTTACTTTTTCATTCTTTATTGCTTATGAAGGTAGGCAGATGAGGTAGTACAAATACCAACCAAGTGGTGCTTCAGGTGGTTTCAGGTGTGTGTGCAGATAGTGGTCAAGTTTAAGCTGTTGAATATTAGCCCTTTGATATGGTTGTTGCTCAGTATTGCTGAAATCAATGCTGAAAGTGTTTGGGAAGTTTGGGAGCTACTGCTCTGGGAATGCACATTGTGGCACTCAGCCACAGTGCCTGCGTCTCCTGTCTGTCTATGCACTCCCAGGGAGAAGCATACAGGGAGGAAGTCTTTCACATTATAATTAAGAAGTGGTATCAAAGTTTGTGCTGTAAGAATAATGTACTGTCAGCAAGCCTGATCTGCTAGGTAATATGAGCTATCATTGATTGCTCTCCTAAAGGTCCTCTCAGGAGGGTGGTCTGGGTGCTGAATAATGGCAGTGTCATCATCTCTCAGTTCATGAAAGTACCTCTCTCTTGGAACTGGGGAGATTTGACAAGCAGTAAATACTTTATATCCATTAGTAAAAGTGAGTAAGTCTGCCTTTCTTACAATGCAGCCATTCATTTAATATTATGACTTGTGTTTGGTAATTTGCATGAAGGCTAGTACACTAGAACTTCATCACTGTTACACACCCAATGAAAAATGCTTAGCTGATTTTAAAAGTGAAATCACAGGCCAAAAAAAATCTGTCCTTTCCTCAGCATTTGGTTTTGTGAATAACCAAGATCCCTGTCCACTACCTCTGAAAATTCTGATGGTAGCATGATGGAATTGGTGTGATACAGTAGTGTCACTTTCTGGGACTGTAAGTAGTGCTAGGAAACCTGACTGGTTCTCTGGACCAGTGGAAGTTATTTTCTGTGGTTTTAAGTGTAAATGGTGGATGAATGGCCAAGTGCACTTACTGCATTTTCCTCCCCCTGTTTGGAGAATGTTAAGCTTTAGAAATGTTTTTATGTTTCACAATTCTTTGGCTTCTCCTTATTTAAGAGAGCCCTCCCACCGCCTATCAAAGCTGCCTATAAGTGGCTTTTTCAGATCATTTATGCATGTGTGAATATAAATAGACGCCTGCACCTTTTCGATTGGTAGTGAAACGATAGGAATTAAGTCTACACAGTTAACTTGGATGACTCTGTACGCACCACTTCTGTGTGTAAGGGGCAGGAGCCTGAGAGCAATGGAAAATTGCTTTCCCTTGTTCTGCTGTGTTTCTGGTTTTTTTCCTGTGTGCAGTAAGTATGCCCTACAGGATACAGAATCCTTACATAAGGAAAAGGAGTCTTTGTCCACAGCAAGTACCTTCTGATTTGGTCTTATAAGTGAATGCTATGTTTTTAGCTTGGGGGAAGAAAAAGGGAGGGAAGAGTGTGAGATGATTCTAAGTTGAAATTAGCTTCTCTATTTTACAGGGGAGGAAAAAGCAAAATTTCCATTTAGGTTTTTAGAAAATTCATGATAAAGTGTGGCATTTTAAGTCTGCATTACTAGCAGTCATTTTGTAATTTTTTTCCTACTTTTTACTGCTGTGAGCAGTAATATAAAGACTGATGTAAGGTGACTAATTTTATAATGCTTCAGCTGGACCCTTACAAATTCATCGAATTCAACAATCAGAACTGAGGACTGAGGTAGCTGTAGCCTGCTATGTATTTTCACTGAAGTCTACCAGGCGGTAGTTAAGTGTAGACATTACTTTTTCAAAGTTAGACACTCTAGTAAGGTTACAGTATTTTGGCAGTTTCTTAAGAAAATATACGCAAAATCGACATTGTTTTGACTGTTACGGTGCTGACTGTAGAATTTAATTTTCTAAATTTTTGAATGTGTATCATTTCAAGAATATACATTTTCTTATGCACTGTATTCTGAAAAAATGTGTTCTGGTACCAGTTGGTTTGTTAGATTCTGCTGCAACTTTAGGCTACTTTCAGCTCTTTAAGGTGACATAAATAATTCAGGATTTTAGGCCTTGTATTACTAGGCAGATTTTTCAGCCTTACATCTCTGAATATATTTATTTATGCATTTATTTTAATGTTTGATATCTTTGGGACTCAAGACTTCAGTCCATGCCATAATGCCATATCCAGAAGTAATACATTTGTATGTTGCTGTGACTTCTAACTTGCTTGTAAGAATTGCACTTGTGCTCCCTTCTGAAGTATTTAATTTTCATTCTTAGTGTCTCTGAGTTACTACTTTTCTGAGGGCACTGACATGAATTATGATTTTAGGCAGGTGATGCACTTGCATTTGAAGTGTTTAGATGCATTTTTCAAAATGTCATGCTGTGCAGGGTCAGTGTGTAAAGGATCTGTTCTGGCCACCAAGCTCAGTGTTTGTGTTGCTCTTGGTGAGATAGGGATGGGCTTGGATTTATTTTATGTTAGCTTCTAAAAACACTGACAGGATGAGCATTGTGTTTACTCTGAAAGAAATACCCCTTTGGATGCTGATTCCACATTTACTGTAACTTACGATCAGTTAATTGTTTTGAATCCACAATACAATCAGCACAAATATAACATTATCCAAAATTAGTAAGGATGGCACGTGGACCTAGGCCAAGTGCCTTATGGGCATATCTGTTACAATTGCCTTAATTGCTTGTATTTGTGGTTTCTTCTGGCTGGAGACATTGACTGATACTTGTTTATTCACACTTATTGTCTGTTGATTTTCCTTCATTCTGTCACTATTCACATTTTAATATTTTTTTTGCCTTTGCTTGCTGGGAAAGATAAAGGCATATTAGAAAGGTATCAAGCTTAGAGAAATCTAATGAAAATGCTTTCTGTATTTTGTGTGGAGTCACACCTCTAACACTCAGAACTGTTTTATTTATCCTTTTAAAATGAGAAATGGGTATTATATCACCTTTAAAAGGAAGAGTCATTACATTGCTTTTAATTTTTATGTATCCTTTAGATAGGATACAGAAAATTAATAGCGATTTGAAAAATCTGAAGGTAAGGAACCTGAGCCAAAATCATTCTGTTCAATATTAGGAACCCTTTTTGTTGCAGCACATTGTAAGAAACCAAAGTGTGAAATAAAGCAATTGGAAAAAAAACATTATGTCAGTGACTCCTGATTTTTAGATGTAAAAATGGTGTGTTAAACTCTGTGTGTGCAGGTGCAAATTTTAGTCCATTTGCTTTGTGCATGTCAAGAGCAGGCTTTAAGAAACTGATCCCCTAAAACTTGGAATTAGTTTAAATTAGGTATTTGTGCTTCTTAATGGTGTTTGACTTAGAATATTCAATTATATGAGCACAAAATTTGATTGATTTCTCTATGAACGGAACAGTCTTCTGCTCTGAAAAGTAAAACCCACACAATTCTAATATTGCAGTGTGTCAGATTTACTTTGCGTTGCTCTGCATGACAAAAGCAGAGACAGTACGTTTTTCTGATTCCACATCTGAAGCATAAATGGAGGTACATTTAACTTGTTTAACTATAGATGTTTAGTCATAAAACTTCTGCAGTTGAAAGGGAAATAACATCATAATTCAATTCCTTTGTCATATTATATCGTCCTTCGTGATTTAGGGTTTTGGCTATATGTTCTGTGCCTACACACTAGTTAACTTTGAGTAATTTATATTAGTTGGTGTGAAGTTGGTGAGACACTAATTTTCCTAAGCAGTGAAGAGGCTGATTTATCAGGCGCTGCAGGTCATCTCCTATAAATTTTTTAAGCTCTGGTTTTTTGCTCATTGGAGTTGCTCAGGTATATTAGTGATGAAGCTTGGATAAATGACACAGTATTTTGTATTTGGATTAGACAGCTTTAAACATTTGCATATAAAATTGTCTGGTGTAAAGACCGAGTGGGTTGTTTATTATGTGAAATAGCATCCAAACCTTTCCTATGTTGGTGTGTGTATGAAACCAAGAAGTGTCAAGTCAAATACAGCAGCCAGGGTGCTGTACCAGTGTTCTGGGTGGTGGTGTTGTGTGATCGTGTGTCATAAATTGTGCAAAGCTATGGGGAAGTGACATAATAAATATGTATTATAAAAAGTGGGGGTGACTTGGGAAAATTAAGCTATAATTGTCTTGGTGACTCAGTGTAATTCTCAGTGCTTCATTTCTTAGTGCTGACTAAGATGAGTGAGTTGTTGGGAATGTACTGAAATGGAATTTCAGTATTGTATTAAAGGAAGTGGAAGCTTCTGAGTTTCAGAACAGTAGGGGGTCTCCAAAGGTCTCAATTATATTTTAAAGGTTTCAGTTAATGTATTTCACATTTAATGTAATTAGTTTGTATTTAAGTCATCTTATTTGTAAAATGGTCGCTTTGGGAAAGAACTTGTCTTGATGAGAGGGTGAAGGCAGACTGTAAGTTCAGTAATTCAACAAAGGAATGATTTTGAGCAATCATTAGCTGAATTGGTTTGAAGAATATTCTGCCATATATGTGAGATGAGGTTTAAATTTTTTTGCTGTAATGCTTTTTTTACATATGTATGATGTTTCTTTTTGCTTTCAGGTCTTGAGTATAAACTTACATAAGTTCTAAAAATGGGAAGAATTTTTTTGGATCATATTGGTGGCACTCGCCTGTTCTCCTGCGCGAACTGTGACACGATTCTGACCAACCGCTCCGAGCTCATCTCCACTCGCTTTACAGGGGCCACGGGAAGGGCCTTTCTTTTTAACAAGGTTGGTAAGAAGCTGGAAAAAACTGCTATTTACTTCGGAAAAATGAGTCTGTGGGATATGAATCTGTCATGAGATCGAAAAAACTCCTTGGCTAAAGTGTTGTGAAATTACTATTTTAACTTTTATTTTTATTTTGTTCAACTGCCTTTGAAGTCAAATTTGATATTTACTGTTGATGGGAAACTTATCTAAATTACTTTTGTCTGCAGTACTGAAAGACTATAAAGAAGACTGTGTATATAGAGGCATCAGGCCAAAATCGATCGAGTTTTAACTTTGGAGACTTCTGTAATATGAACCTCAAATTCACTCTGAGAGTATCTGGAGTCTGTTCAAAGGTGTTTTCACTTTCATGCAGTTAAAAAAAAAAGTCTAGGTAATATTCTGTTTAATTTCTGAAATGCATTTAAGATAACAGTAGTCTGGCAACTTAAGTTGCCACAATCAACTACAGTCTATTTTACAGGCAATAATACTCTGGTTTAGTTTAATAGTTTTTAATTAATCAGATTCAATAGATTGAAATACGGAAGTCATAACTTTTAATTGTAGACTTATTTATGAACCTTCCATAAAGACCTGTCCATTAGATTAATTGAAAAAGATTGTGATTGTCCTTTGCTTTCTTGCAAAGTTCCTGGTCATGTAATGCTTGGTGTATTTTAGTTTCTTTTTTTTCTTGTAAGCCATTTGGCCATGGGCAGAGTTGATAGGGGCATCAGTAATGTCTTAACTGTGTTTTGCTCTGGGACTTCTGGTACCCTGAATCTTGCCATAGTGAGAGATTTCCTTCTCATCCAATAAGCACTGGATCCTGGGGTTAAGATTTTTTTGATGTTAAATAGTGGGGTTTAATCACAGCAGTTTGAGTTCTTGCATTTCTGCAGTCTGCAGCTGTACATCTGAAGCAGTCAGGTGCAAAGCTGAGAAGGCAGTGCAGTCCCATCTTTTAGAATCTGCATATCAGCAGTTTGGATATAGTTGTGACATCAACCTTTCAATGAATTATACATCCTGGTTTTGTGGTGGTGCTGCAAAAGAAGTTAAAAGTATATTTTAAACTGCTGATACAGCACACCAAAAGGTGCATGTTTCATGTCTGCATTCTCAGCCACTGACCCTGGCTTTTTCTTTGATAATTATTTCAAAAGCACCACAAGATTTTTAAAGAAGTACCTCTTTTAATATTTTGGTTCTGAGTTCTGGGACTTGGTGATCACATCAGCTGCTAGAAATGAGTTACATACATTACAACTGGATTAATATAAATGTACAAGCTGTTCACTGGGAGTTTCTCACCCAGAGTTGAACACAGCACTTTTGCACATTTTGTGATAGCAATTCTTGTCTCTCAGGTAAAATGTGAGGGGTTTACATCATCGTGAAGCACGTATTTAAGGTGTTACTTTCTCAAGAAGGGGATTTTTCACACTGCAGTTTTCAGTTCTTGTGCAGTGCCACAGGCTCTTTCTAACATGCTGATAGCCATTTACCATGTTTCCGGTAGGCAGACTAATCCTTTGTGTTCCCTGTGCACTGTGTGTTTGTCCCAGGTGGTAAATCTGCAGTACAGTGAAGTTCAGGACCGGGTCATGCTCACTGGCCGCCACATGGTTCGGGACGTGAGCTGCAAGAACTGCAACAGCAAACTGGGCTGGATCTATGAGTTTGCCACTGAAGACAGCCAGCGCTACAAGGAGGGCCGCGTTATCCTGGAAAGAGCCTTGGTGCGGGAGAGCGAAGGCTTCGAGGAGCATGTTCCATCCGACAATTCCTGAAGAGGTTCCGGTCTCTTCTCAGGTTCTCTGCAATTGAAACTCAAATATAATAAAATCAACAAAAAAATCTGCTTACATACACTGTCACCTTAGCATCAGAGTCGGATTCATGGACTACAAAGTGGGAAAGATTGTGAGAATATTTCAGATGGAACCTTCCTTTCTTTATTCCTTTTATGTTTTACTTTCCCTCCAGCAGCTGTTTGTAGAAAGAATGTTGTGCAGATGCTGTAACTTTTTCTCTCTTTCATTTACATCTGTTAGACTTGAGATTGTATCTTTAGATACGGTGGGCTAAAATGAAAATATTTGCAGGATTTGTCTTTCGTTGGAGAGAAATTCAATGAGGTGGTTTTTTTTAGTTTGCACAAACTGATGTCAGCATCAAGTTATTTTAAAACTACAAATGTTTTTTAAAAAGTATATTCCAACTTTTGGCTTAAGATTTTAGTTAGGTTTTTGGTTTTTTGTTATTTTTTTTTTTACCCAGCCTTTTCACCTGGTTTGCTAGCTAAAGTAAAGAGATCCGAATTTGTGCTGAGTGCTAAAGGTTCAGTGTTGGTACGGCTTGGGCTGGCCCATGTGCCATATTCTTGTTGAGGTTGATTGGTAGCACAGAGCCCATTATTTCTTGTCATTCTTGACCCAAAGATGTCACCATTCCTTGTTTATTCGTGAAGTCCCATTCACCATGTAAACTGGTGTTGATTGGAAACTATTCTTGAAATAGGGCAGAACTGCTTGGCTTTTTTTAACTTTAACAGATGTAACTTATGAGCATAGTAATAATATAAAGTAATAGCTGTCTGTTTAGTCTTGCATTGCTTACAAATCCAGCTGTGTTTGTAATGATAGGGATCCACTGAGAAACTACTGTTTCAGTAGTCATTTTTTTTCGTTTCTCTACTAATCTCATTAAGTTAGACAGGGAATTGCAAATCTTAATTCTTCTTCAAGTAGCTTTCTTTAAACCCAGAACTTCCTATGTTAAACACAGCTGCTGTGTAAAAGGAGAAGATTGCCAGCATGTTTGTTCATGCCTAGTTATGCAATCTGCATCTCTTGAAAAGATTAACTTAAACAGCTTGTTTTCAAATGCTGCTTCTGGTGTTGAAACCTTTATCTTCCAACTTTGTTGAACCTTTTCATTGTGATGTTACATTTTTATCTTTCTGGGCAGCAGTACATGTCAGCCTAGTAGTAACTAGTGACTTGGATTCCTGCTTTGTTCTTGTAGAGGTCAGCTCTGTTTAAAACAGTGATCTTGCTTGCCTTTTTTAGCAAAAATGCTTTTCATTAACTTAACTCAAGGGTGCCCAAACGCTTTCATTGTGTCTTAAGCCATAAGTTAAGATCTCAAGGGCTGAAATTTATTTGAATGTTAGATATGTATGATTGCTTATCCAAGATATGAGTTGGTTGTGGTTTTTTTTCTTATTGGATAAATTGTGGTCAACGTGAAATAAGTTACCCACAGACGTAGGAAAGGGGGGGAACCCCACCCAACCAAACAGATCTGGGTTCTGACCTTTCAGAATAACTTTCCTTCTCTAGCCACAGCTCCTTGTCTGAAACTAAGATGTGGAGGGTGACTATGCAGAATATTTTTCTTAATTTTTTTTGGTTGCCAAGTGGCAAATTGGACACCCCTGACTTGAATCGACTGCCTCTTTCATGTAAAGGTAGCTTTGTTCTAGAAATGTCACATAGAAAGAAAACAGAGTAGATCACATACCAGAGCTGTGCTTGAATCAAGCTGCTTAAACAATAGTGTACTTGTGCCTCAAATGAATCAGTTTTTGCACTGAGTACAGTAGTACCCCATTATCTTGTACTTCTGTCCTTCACAGACCCTGGAAGCGCCATTAGCATGGTTCTCTGCAGTACTTTTCTTGTACTTCTGACATTACAGTACAATAAAGTATGTTTTGTCCTGAACTGGTCTTTGCTGTCCTTTTAGAGTTATTTTCATAGAGTCTGTCAGCCAAGTCACATAACCCATCTTTCATTCTTTGTGTTAAGTTTCTGCAGCACAGTGACAAGCTGTTGACGAGCATCTCTCTTTGTATAGGTGGCAAAAGAGATCTGTTGATTTTGGAAGGTGCCAAGTAGAGCTTCACGCATACCACTTGGACACCTGACAGCCTTCAATTTACTCCTGTTAAAGAGAAAACAGGAAATGTCTCATTTAATGGAATTCTGGGTGCTGAATGTCTTTCCATGACTTTGAAAAGACAGCAAGCTAAGCAAAAATCCACCTTGTGCAAGAAACTTGAGGTTTTGGCTTCTGAAATGGCTTGGGAATTAATGAATTGAGTATTGTGTATCTGGACTTCTGTGACTTTTTCCTTTGTGTTCAAATGTTAGGCAGAAACCTGCAAGCAGCTGGTTAACTTCTAATGCTAGTTGAAGAACTGAGATGTGAGGATCATTTTGTTGGTGTGATGGAGACTGGGGCACTTATTCTTTTATTAAGACCATTTGGTAGAATGTTGGTGTGAGAGGCTAAAAATTACTTTTCACAAAGCCTTTGATTTGAAAAACACATTTGAAAAATCCCATGAAAGTTGAGCAAGTCCTCTGCAGCTTTAAAACAGTAGACTTTGGATTGCTGTTTTAGCTTACATGCTGTTCCCTCCTGTATCACTTTGATGGCTTCAGGAGAGTTTAGCCTCCCGTATTTTGGCTGCTTCTCCTTGAGACGCTTGGTGTGTGAACACAGATAACTTATCTGTAGGGAACAAGGCCATTGGTTACAGCACATCTAGAGACAGAAGAGACATTGCTATTTGGCATCAGCTGCAATTTTGTAGTACTGCAGTAGCCTGGGATGCTCAAACAAGGGCTGGCACAGGAAAATGTGCCACTACAGTGATCTTTTGCCTGGCATGTGGTGGTGCCTGAGGTAAAGAAGGTAGCAAGGAAATGGCAGTGCACAACAGACTGCACCGTGCATTCCTGGAGACCTCAGGATCTGTGCTCATAGGCTGCAGCTTGGGCCAGCAGTGGTGCTGTGACATTTGCATGACATGAGCTGGATTAGAGTTCGTGTCACCCATGCTATGATCTCATCCTGTGGGTATACTCAAAACCAAAATAATTCCTTGCTACCATTTCAGCAAAACACAGCTTTGGGAAGAGGAAAAGAATGGATGGTGTGTTTGTGGAGTGTAAAAGCATTTTACTTACGCTCTCCAGGCATGTCAGAAGAACTTTTGAAATTACATGGGTGTCTCATGGCTCTGTTAGAAAAGCCTTACGTGGGGCTGTGGGCTTGGCTGTGGTCACTGCCACAGCCTTATTCTTACAGGGCAAGCTTGTCTCCACAGATTTCTGCCAGAGCTGTAGGAAAAAAAGTCAGCAGATGATCAGTGGATGAACAGGTAAGAACAGGCGAAGCTGCAGTTCAAGACACAATTACCAGGTACAAGGATGGGAAGGTTCTGGCATGGGTGTGGAAATTGATGAACCCTGTTTTAGACAAGAAACAAGCCGTGATACTTCAGTAGCATTCTGCAAAAGCCAGAAATAGCCTGTTTTGTTTCCTTCTTGGGCCTGCCTTCACTTAGAACAACCATAAATTTTAAAAATCCAGTGAAGGTTGCTTTCCTGTGGATCTCGAGGGCTTTGCAGACTCCCTGATGCCTGACAAGGATGAAATGCTTCTATCTTTTTATTTTGCTTGGGGCACTGATAAGGCACTCTTCAATCCTGGTTTTGCAGGATTTAAAAGAACTAAGCAGTTTTGAGGCCCCTCTCTTCATAACCTGGAGTTAAAAGTGCCGCAAAACTTCAAAAGATTGCTTTGAGTGGTGAGGAGGAGTATGATCTGGTTGATAAATGTTCCTGTGCAAGCTTTTTTCTCCTTGCAGGAAATCTGAAGTGTGGCCAAAGAAAATGAACTCCTGTCTGTCTCATTACATGTTACGTGGCAAAAACATTCAACAGCTGCTGACAAGCCTGGTTTCTGCCAGTGTGGAGCTCTTCCTGGCCTCATAGTTACTTCCTTCCCTACCTCTCTCTTGTGTAAGAATTTCTGGTACATGTAGGAAAGTGTAAAGGGACAAATCTCACATTTGCCTTCCAGCCTTTTGTTTACTCAGTGTTGCTCTTACTTGAATGGATTTCTGTGATCTCAATAAAACTGCTGCCAGGCTGCTGCTACCTTTTTACTTAAAGGTCCTTCTGGCAGAATATCAGTGACTTTATCATCTCTCATCACCAAGTCTAGGCAGAGGTTGTTTGGAAGCAATGATTGAACATCCTACTCTGGGTAGAGGTGATGTGAAGGAAGACCTCATTCACACCATTCATAGAACACTTCCATTGCTATGCTGCATCTCTTTCCTTCTGATGCTATTTTAAGTGTGATTTGCTTAAGTTTGCATTGCAGGTCCTCCTTTTAAAAAGGAGGTAACTAAGAGACAGCAGTCTGTGCCTCTTAAATATGGCATTTCTCTCTGAAGGACCTGAAATACTTAAAATTTAGTACAGACTGCTCTGTGTGCTGCTCGGTTGGAAGGGGCGGCTCTGTTCCTGTTTGACTTGTTCCTGCAAAAATAAACCCCAGTGCTTGTCTAAGATATGGCCAAAAATCTCCCTGCAATGAGAGTTAGGATATGGAGGAGAAACCTGGGTGAAAGTGTGTCTGTGTGTGTGTAATTCAAGCCTTAACTAAACCAGTCACTCTGAAGCAGCAGAGGTGGCAGAAATTCTACAGGTAAGCTTTCACCTTTTCTTTTTGCCTTGTGTGGTGGGTTCAGGGAAAGTGGAAATCACTTGGGCATTGTAGAGGATCTAAGGTCCCCTGAGGAACAGAGGAGTGGGAAGTGCAGAACCAGGCTAACTTTGGTACAGGCTCTCTGTTGTGTTTGGATGAAGGCAGCTGGAAGGTATTTGTCCTTCGAAGTAGGCTCTGGTTTTGTTCTCATTATTTGAAGCATTTAATACTATCAGGAACTTGCATTTGTTACAGAAGTAAAAGTAGGAGAAAGAACAAAAGGCTGTGGTAATAGTTTGCATTTCCTAAGTATGAGGGGTAAATAGGAAAGAGAAGGATGTTCAGATCTTGTATTTTGACTCTGCCCAGGAGAGAGATGTGTGTTTGCCTGACATCAAGATCCAGTGATGTTTCTCTCTGGGACTTGGGGATGTTTAGATACAGGATTTTGCTTTGTCCTTTTGAAAGCATTTGATTTGACTGTTGTAAACATTTACAGGTGTTTGAAACAGTAAGTTTACTGTATTACAGCAGACTACATGCCATAGCTGTTTGCACACTAATGGCAGATCTTGCAGTAGATGTAGTTAGTGGAGTAGGGAGATCCCTTTTCTGTGTTTGGGAGCACAAAGCAGAATGGCTCATACAAGGCTGTTCAGCCAAAGAACTGCATGGTGGCTTTCAGCTGTCTTTAGAGACAGCAATCCTTTGTCCTTGGTAGAGTTTGAAAACTAATATTCCAGGCACAGCTATATGGTGAGTATAAAAGGAAGAGAACATTTGTTATTTTTCAGGGGTAGATCTTGGCACATGTGCACAGTCAAAAAGGTGGGATACTCTGAGTTTGGTGGTGAGAACTCGGGTGCATCCTATGGACAGAGTGCAGAAACACTCCCTGTGGTTATGCTGCTGTTGGTGTTTGGCCAGCAGATCTTTTTCCCCATCCTACCCATTTTTATTGTCTTCGGTCTGCTCTGCAGTGATTGTTGCACCTTCCCTGCAGAATTAGTGCAACTTAAGGACTTGGAGAAGTGCCTGCTTTTGGCAATATTAGATGGTCACTTCTACTATCCCGTACTATACCAGTACAATGGATTAGTTGTCGCAGCTCAGAGAGATCCACGGATTGTCTGTTCCATGTCTCCCTGCTGGGGAGGGATTAGCTTAGTGATGTGCTCAATGAGAGTTCATTCTTGGGATGAAGTTCCTCAGCGGAATTTCTTATTGTAGCCGAAAGAACATTAGAGAGATACGATTTAGGTCACAGAAGTAGAACACTTGAAAAATGCCAGATTTCCAACGGATTGGGTAGCACATGGTTATCCTGTCCCTGCATGTATACTTGAGGATAAAAGTGTCATGTGTTCACAAGAGCCAGGATGGCACCATCACCACCCTTTTATAAGGTATGCATTGAACTTGTATCTACAGCCTCCATCCCACCATTCCTAACTCCAGACTGCTGGACTTCTTATTAATTTTGTTTCTAAAGGCAATTTGAAAATGAACTTTCTGATGTGCATTTAAGTGGCAAAAGTAAAGGAAACTACTTTTGAGATTACGTATTTCTAATTGCTTGCTTCTTCGTGACTGGGATTTGAACTGGGAACCCCATTTGGTGCAGTAACCACTACTAATTAAGCTCCAGGGCTGACTGCTGCTTAACCAGCAGCTGGAGGAAGCTTTTCAGTGAAGAAAGCTGAGCAGATGACAGATGAATGCTTCAGAGGGGTTCATTTGATGTAAAGTTTCAGTATGGGACAGAGAATTTTATTTTCAGTTTGTATGCTAGTTCTGTTTTGGCTGAGGGGGTTGTGGTTTTTGTTGTTTTGGTTGGGTTTTTATTTTTCCCATTCTGATATGTGGAGTTGGTGAATTGCCTGCTCCATGTAGGACTTTGGAGGAAGAGATGGGAAGGTGAAAATTATGCTGTATTTGCTATCCAGGCTGCCTACTTGACTCTTGCTTCCAAGCTCCTGAGCTTGGGAAGGTTCCTGCTGCATGCATGCTCCCTGTCAAGGAGAGACCTGCACCATGATTCATATGCCACATTCCTGGGACAGGGAGGGGCAGTGGGAGGGGGAGGTAGCTGGCTGTCTGTCTCACCCTGCTTCATTTGCTCTATCGAGCTGCAGGTAAGCCCAGGGCTTCTGGAAGCTTTGGCTGCCTGTCAAAACAAACTGGAGGCACAGAAAAACAACAGCTTTCAACACTCAGTCCAGTGCAAATTTAGGACATAAAATTCCAGTGTTTTTCCTAAAAATAGACACAAAGCCATTTCCCCCATAAAACTCGCTTCAGCAGCATTGGTATTTTTATGTCAAAAGGCTGATGGAGAAGCTGGGGGATGTTTGCCACAGGAAGTGAGGGGAAAGCAAAGGCAGAGAAGGGTGCTCTGCCAGAGGTTTTCCTGTTGCTTGCCGGCACTTTTGATGCTTAGATATCGGTTCCAGGTGCCGTGGGGAAGGTGATGCTCATCACTGGCTCCTTTATCTGTCTCCTCCTTTTTGATCCCTTCTCTCCCTGTTCTCTGCAGCCCCAGTGTGCTCTGTTCCTCCTGCAGTGTGTGCTTTCCCTGCTTGTCACCTCCCCGCACTACCGCCGGCTCCTCTCTCTCCTTCCTGCCCTGAAGCTGGGTTTTCAGCCGCTGACCTTCCTCCTCCCGGCACGGCACCAAAGGCTGCGGTTCTGGTGCCGGGCTCCGCTCCGGCTGCGGGCTCCTCCTCGCCCCGGCGGTGACAGCGCTGCTGGTGGCGTGGCCGTGCGGTGAACCGGGGACACGGAGGGGCTGCTGCCGCTCTGATTCACCGGGCTGTCACGCAAACAGCGCACACAGCCTTGCCAGCACGCTGCCGGGAGTGAGGCACAGTGGCACTGCATCAGAAATCAGGTTTTTATCTCTGCCCGTCCGTGCTGCCAGGGAGGCGTGAAGAACACACGCACACACGGAGTGATCCTGCTGTTCTCAGTTCCTGCCCCGCTGGCACCGATGCTCAGCAGGGACAGGTCTGGAGAAGGCTCTGCTCATCTCTGCTGCTTGGGGCTGGCACCAGGGTGTCCGAGGAGCTGAGATGGACACTACACACCCCTCTGCAGACGCACAGGTAATGGCAAAAGGCTTCTACCAGAGTGACAACCCTACCAAATTTCAAGGCCCAGCTCCAAAGTGTTGTGTCACAGCTTTTCAACAAAGTAATTGGGCACTTTGTTTTAAAAGGGCAGAATCATGTAAATCCCCTGAGCCTGGTTTTCAGAAATGCCTGTTTCTAGAGGAACTATTTTAGAAAATAATAACCTATCCTGACACAGACCTCCAGCAGGGAAAACTTCAACTGTGTAATGCTTTGTAAGCAAAATCCTAGCCAGCTGAAAAGAGCTGTGTGTTGGCAAGTGCTAAGCAGCCTTAATTTAGGAGTCATTTTTTGCACAGACACTTCAGTTCAACAGAAAAGAGCCCAGCTGCCAACAAGTGCATCAGTTTGGACAAGGGAATGGAAAACTACGTGTTTTTTCTTTGATTTACTGTGCTTATCTGATACGTCCTTTCAGGATGCCTACATACATCTGTTTTTTCTTGTCTTCATTGGGTAGTTTTATAAAATCTATCAGAGGCACATA
The DNA here is from genome assembly GCA_013397815.1 of Aleadryas rufinucha. Classification (NCBI taxonomy): domain Eukaryota; kingdom Metazoa; phylum Chordata; class Aves; order Passeriformes; genus Aleadryas; species Aleadryas rufinucha. The sequence continues at coordinate 482,291 of VZTH01000317.1, forward strand.
CTTTTGTCCATCTTTCAACTTTGTTCACAGTATTGCCTTAGAAGTGGCTTAGTTCAGTGACCTTTCCAAGCACTGATTAGCTGCCAAATAATCGGTGTTTGAAAGACTCTGGACCTGATTCTTCTCCTTCACATTGTTTTTTCTCTAGACACCTGTTGACTTCATTGGAGCTATTGATTCCCTACAAGTTTGGTATGAGTAGAAATATATATATATATTTCTGTATATATGAATATGTATATATCTATAGAGAGGAATTATATAGAATAGAAATGAAATCAGAGTAACTGGTGGGTTTTGGTTTTACTTGACATAGTGCACATGTGCTGAGATTACCAGTCTCCTGAAGCATGCTTGTAAGCACTTCTTCCCTAAAGAATACCTTCTTTACACCTGTTCTTTAGTGTTTGTGTGCTTTGCCTGTAAATTATCCTGTCTGCTCCAGACAGAGGATCAGAATAAAACACTTTTTATAAAAACACTAAATCATTTATTTCAGCTCTGTAGGCAGTACAATTCCAAATATTAACTCAGTTGTGCCTCATGGCAAGGCTTAGACTGGTGCTGAATTAAAAAGCAATGAAATGGTGTAATGTTTTGGTCACCTTTCAGAAGGATTCCTTTTAAGTCCTCTTAGATAAACACATTTGGTGACCTGCCATCTTAATTTCTTCCCTGCCTTTGCTCCTGTCTTTCGTCTCCATCTGTTCTTCACAAGCTGAACAGTTATTGTGACATCCTTCCAAACTACCATCCTTTTTCTCGAAGACCTTTTGCTCACTGTTTTCCCACCCACTCCAACCTTCACCAAGCCCATCACATACTTTATTTTCTTGGCTTTGGCTGTTCTCTCCATCCTCTTTCTCTCTTACCAAATCCATGTTATTTCTTGCTAGATCAAGTAGGGATGAGAGCTCTTATTGACTCCTTTTTTTCTAGGTAGGATTGGTGCAAAATATGCTGGAGCCTCAAACAAGGGTCCTCAACAGACATTCCACCTTTCTGTTTTGAAATCAGTCCTGGAAGTCTTTTAGATTAATGTAGGGTCCTTTCCACTGCTCCCTCAACAAATGCAGTACTTCTGACTAGGCTGCTTTGATTGTATCTGATAACCATCCCCAGCTCACCTTTAAGAAAATCCCAAGCTGCCCTGGCTACAGCTGGTGGGGTGTGATAGAGGTGGCAAAATTAATTTCCACAGAGGTGAAATGAACAGTGACAGGGACCCCTGAATAGAGATACAATTATTTCCCTCCCTCAGCCTAGGAAGCAAAACAAAAGAGAATGCTGCAGCTGGGCACTGCAGTATGTATGCATAGACTGTGGATTGCCTTGCATGCTCCTTTCAATATCTTTTTTACAGAGGGATATTTTATGCTCCTTTGACGTTTTTTGTGACCAGACCTCAGAGAGGAATGCCAGCCACTGTCAAATGTCTACTACACGTCTTGCTTCATGTATTTGGATAAATCCACCTTCTCTGCAAAGCATTAGTGTTTCACATATCAGCTCTATTTTAAAGATTTCTGCTGTTAAAAAAACCCTGTTGCACTCCCTTCCAAAAGCATCTGGGAGCTGACCCTCATGGCATGGCATGAATCCAGCTCACCTCCTGGGGGCATCTGCATGTCCCTTCCCTTATCATCAGCTCTGCAGGGAGATGTGCCCATTCTAATAGTCAGGGTGTGTGTCTCAGAAATATTAATGGCTGGGGATATACCACATGCCATACCTTAGCAACCCTGTGTTTTAATGAAGAGCTATTTTCTGACAGCACAAGAGAGACTGTGGGAGTTTCAACATCTAGGAATGTTGGACAGTGAAGCAGAACTTGGCAGCCTGCAAATTATTTATTACTTGGGAGCAAAAGAAGAGTGGGCTGGACTTCCACTGAATCACTGTGGCCTGGAGATATGGTCCTGCCTGCTTTCTTGTCCTTTGCCAGATCTCCTCTGCCTGACTTTTAGCTGAGAGGTTTGGGACCCCCTATCCTTTCTGGGGAGAGCCTTTCTCTGAGGAGTGTACCTGGGCCTCAAGAGGAACATATGTCCTTAAAAGCTTTTCCTGGAAAATTCTCATTTTATTTTCCTGATTGGTCAAAGCTGCTAACAAAGATGCTTTGATTTGTCCTCACAGAATAACTTCAGTCAAACTGCCCAAGGAAGCTGCAGTTGCAATTTGTGATTAAAGTGATTTATGATTCCAGCTCATCCTGATCTGGCTGAACGGGACATCCATGGGATTTGAGAGGGAATCACTGTTTGTGACTGACCTGAAGGATATATAATATCTGACTATAATCTTTAGCATAAAACTTGTCTGCATCACTTCAAGTTCTCAGGCCAGATCCCAAGTTTGCACGTTTCCTTCTGAAATAAAACTTGGGTCAGGTTCTTCCAAAAGCTGTGCTTCAGCACTGTTTATTGCAACATCAAGCTTTGGGACAGACATTGTTAGTCTCATGTTGGTTGAAGGAGTATTCATAGGAAACCTGAAGCAACTTTATTTCCCCAGGGTTCCTCACAGAGAATGTCATATTTGGAGCTTTCCAAGGCAGCTGCCACCTTAAAATAGACTGGGAGAATTCCTATTGTTCAGGTGACATAATGAGGCTGAGATGCAAATGCAGAGGGAAGCAGTAGCTGGTATGTTTTGACTGATTTTTTTTCCATGACATCTCTCTCTCTGTGTCTCTCTCTCCCCCTCTCCTTAATAATAGATTTTATGGGGGAGAAGAGAAGAAGATCAGGGGCCAGCTTCTGGCTGCAGAAGTTGGGAGGTACAGCCTGCACAGAGGGTGAACGTGGCTTAACACCTACATCTGACAGGAACTGATTTAGACATTTCCTCCTGCTCTGCAGAGGGCTGCACTGCAGCATTAAACACTGGTGCCTCCCTGGATCCCCCTCCCCTCTTTCCCAAAGGAGGAGAGGAGGAACAAGCAGAAGTTAATAGCTGGTGGCCAAAACATTCACTGTAGATTCAGAAGCACTGAATTGAAGTCCTTGCCCCAAAATGTGTGGGTAGGTTCTGATATCCAGCATCAAGCCTGCCAGAGTTCAAGAAATACTTGAACAACACTCTCAGGCACATGATTCTTGGGCAATGTGCAGAGTCAGGAGTTGAACTCGATGATCTCTGTGGGTCCCTTCCAGCTCAGGATATTCTCTGATGTTTGCAGACCATAAGCATTGCACTGTGGGGAGAGTGAGTTGTTCTGTGTGTCACCCCACCAGAAACTGCTGAGGAGCACAGGAAAACATATCGGTCAAGCTTCATTGAATCCAGGATACCTTCACAGATTGTCTGGGTGAATCAGCAGTTACCAGCACTGGGCTACATTTTGTTGCTGAAAAACCCTACTTGCATCAGGTGGAGTCAGAAGGACGGCAGGTGCTACAGCCCTGGGAATGAAGAGGCCCCGGGCCCATGTGCACTGCTGCCACCAGCTTTCTCCCTATACCCACTTTTTCCTACAAGGTCATCTCCCTTTTTGTCTTTCAAGTTACCACCACTCTGTGTGAAATGAGAGGGCTGTGAAAGAAGTAGAAGTTGTCTGTCAAAAGTACTATTTTGTCAACTAAAGAAGCCATGGCAACGTAAAGCTACAGCACGGTTTCCATCACAAGACTAACTTGAGTCAGTTACTGCCTTTGAAACATCTGCGGCGCGGGCTAAAAGTAGACCTTTCTACCAGAATTGAAGGACATTGAAGGAGTCACAAAAATTAGCCCAAAATAGGGTGAGGAAAAGAGGAATATCAGATAAGGGGTGGGAAGGAAGAACAAAAGAGTGCAACAACAAGGCCTCAAGTTTCCCTGCTTTTGTTGCTGCTATTCTTTTCCAGCCAGACTGATGAGTTTACAGGATATGCTGAATGGTGACCTAGCAAGTGGAACCACTGCTGAGACTCTCGTTGCTAAGATTCTTAATAATAACAATGCTCCTGCCAGGAATTACCTGCAGCTGGGGAGTTATACTCCCTTACTTGCTGCTTACACTGCTTACTTCTGTAGGGCCTGGGAAGTTGTAGAAGCCTTACCTGAGGGTTTTTCCAGATGTGTACCAGTTCCTATTTTGCCTCTGTCCTATGTTATGCTAACTTCTATCCTCCTTGCATTCCTCCTTGTAGGAATGCATCTATCTGCAGATTGGAAATGTGAGAACATGATAACCAGTTGATACTTTACGTGTAAAAATGCAAACATATGTCCTGGAAGGGGAAAAAGTTGCTTTTCTATGAGAGAGATTTGAGATATCTGAAATAGCTGAGATGAAGCGGAGCATATTTTGGAATAACTTTGCGATGTGACAAACAAAACAGGCTAGTCTGAGGCCTGCCTGTATTAAGGCAGCCTGCTCTTGGACACATCACACTTGTTTGGATGGCTAAACTGACTTTTATTAAAGAAAAACATTTCTGCAATGTTTTTCCCTTGAATATTTCTAAGTGCTTTAATAGGCTTGGGAGATGCCAGGGAACAATCAACACAGAAGCTGTTCTGTGAATTTCACAGCATTTATCTCTATGAATGTAAACCTTCCTTACTCCCTTTTTATTCAGACATCAAAAGGAAAAGAACAACGAGACAAAGGGAAAGGCTGAGGCTTATGCAAAATATTTTTCTCTATCAATTTTGCCAAAGAAAAGAAGAAAGGAAACAAACACCATTGCATGTAAATAATCTTTTTTCCCCTTGCCTACTTCTAGACACTCTTTCACCAGTTCAGTGTAATGAGGCATAAGGTACTGAAATGATTTATGTCAGGCCTAAGAGACAATATTGTGGTTCACTGTTATTAGGCAGAAGGTACTGAAATGGTTTACATTTCAGACCTAACAGAAAATGCTGTAATTGTACCATTCTTTTCACAGATGCTTTACGATGATTTGAAATTTGGGGAATATGACTTCAGATTATTTAGTCACAGGCCACCTAAGATAATGAGCAAGGAGACAGGAAGAGAGTTACTGTTTTAAGGGTCAGGTGTGCACGGGTGCTTTTAAGATGTGCCAGAAAACCTAATCCCAAGGCCAGGAAGGCAACCCAACTCACAGAGGAATTTGGATGATTAAAGAAATTGACGACTGCTGTAATTAGGGGGAGTTTTAAAGTCCCCTTAAAAAGAAATTAAGGCTCTGCAGTGTTAGTAGGAGACCATTGTCTGAGGGATGCAAAGTGCCCTGGAGAAAGGGGAGAGGTTTATGTGCAGCCTTGAAGAGGATGGGGACTCACTGTGGTTCCCGAGCACAAGTGTGGCTGTGCCAGGCTAGCTGGTCTCGGTGCTCACACAGCCACACAAAGTAGGGGCTGCTGTTCCAGTGCTTGGCTTGGGAATCTAGGGACAGGTTTTCAGGGGTGCAAGGAGCACAGAGACAAGTGAGAGGTATGGGTACCTACTTGCTCTGAAAATCAGGTTTTGCTGTTCTCAGACAAGCTGGTTTTGTAAATACTGACCTTGCCAGTTTTGGTGCCTTGTCCTGGTACTGAAGTGCTTGGACATGCTCCAGTGAGAAGGAAACATCTTTGAGGTTTTTTAAATTTTTTTGAATAAAATCTCCTCCCTCCCCTTCCCCCAAAGTGTGTTCTCTTGTCTCCACAAGGAGTGTACGTAGCCTTGGCTGGTGGATCACGTCTTGACATCACCCCTGGGACATTAACCTGTGATGAAACTCCACTGATGCAGAGCTCAGGAAAATCGTGTGGTGGACCCTGCATGAGATGTGTAAAAGTCAACGCCAAGGTAACGCAAATCCTTTCAAATCCCCTTCTTGGCAAGCAGGAGTCGGACTAGTAGCCTGACAGACAGGAATAGTCTCTGGGCATGGCTGGTAGAGGGTGGCTGCACCACGCAATGCTCCAGGGTGACTTCTCCTGAGGGCTGGCGGTGACAGCAGGGACTAAGCTGGCTCACAGTGGGAAGTCAGGAATTTTGTTTAAAAGTATTTATGCAGGCGAGTGTCAGATACGGGGTGCAGCAGCTGTGTCTCACAGCATGAAGTCTGCAGCACCCATCTTCCTGAAGGATAAACCCCCCATCACAGCTGCCAGCAGCTCTGTGTTCCCATTTAATGGGCAGTGTCCCTGCACTGTTGATTGCCATGAACTTGGCAATCTGGAGGACTGTGGAAGTAAGAATGCCAAGGTGTAAGTAGCTTCCCGACTGAACCTTCACCCTGTCTCCTGAAACAGAAATCACTGTTTAACCTCTGTGATAAACCAGTTCCTGTGCTGAAGAAAGAATCCAGACTGGCCATGAGTGGTCTTGCAGTCCTGTGTGTTTAACAGATGTGTACAATTCGTAGTAAAGACTATTTGTCTTTAGCACAGCACCTCTAAGGGAATGTAAACCTTCTATCCACTCTGCAAACAGTGCTCACAGCAGCAGGACCTGCTTCTCTCCTGTGGCTTTTGTACATCAATGGCTGCTCTTCTGACCTGACCCAGATTTGTACTCAGTTATTCCCTGGTGGGATGGAGGAGCCAGCAGCTTTCTCTGTGTTTAAACAACATTGTACACATCCTAAAATACCTGAGATATGATGCTCTGTACACGGGCCACTGGTGTCAGAGATGGGACTGGTGCACACTGGTTTTCAGTACCTGTGAGGCTGTGCTTTGGAAATGGGGCATTTCACTGAATTAATTACCTGCATTGTGAGCAGAAAGATCATTTAATCATTTGTTGAGCAAGTGGCAGCACTGCAGGGAAAGGCCAAGAAGGCCTGGGCTTGATGATGTAGCTTGGAAAGACAACAAAGAGTGATACTCAACCAGACCCAGTTCTCTGAGGTTACCTTTGCATATTCACCTTTCTCTCCATCATTATTTCAGCTTAGAAAATACTTCCCTCATGGAAGCCAATGTTGTTTTACCACTACTTTTGCCATTTATGTTGACTAGAGAAACACAGCTAGTATGGGAAGACATTTAATTTATTGTTAGTCTATTGAAAAGTTTTACCGGTGTGCTCAGAGAGTACTCATCAATTACAATGATGCTAAAAATGATAAACAATATTACCTAGAATATTAGAGAGAAAGGGTCAAAATTAACATATAAGAGCATTTTAACTGCTGCAGCTTTCCCCGGGCTTTGCTCACCCCTCCACTCCCAGGGCACCAGATCCAGAGGTGCTGTCTGTCCCTCAGGAGAAGGGGGAGGGCTGCAGGTGTCACAGGCCCAACAAGTCCTTTTCTCCAGCAGCACAGTGACAATGGTGGGAGGATGTTCATGGTGATTCTGCCTCCTCCTCCTCTGCTGGAGTCCACCTGGGGCTGCTTCTACCCCATGTTTAAGGCTCTCCTCGCAGTGCTCCTTGGTCCTCAGGGCTGGGTCCGCTCCACTGACCCTCCAGGCAGAGCTGTGCACACCTTGCAGAGCTGCTCCTGGCCGTCCTTGCTGCTGTGAGCGATGTTTCCCAGCCCCAAGGTCACGTTCCTGTGTTGATGCAGTGGCTGCCCGTGGGGGAGTCGGTCACAGCACTGGGGCTGCTGGGTCCCTGCATGTCCCAACCAAAGCAAGGTTCACAAACCTCTCTCTCAGGTTTTGCAGCGTCAGTAAATGGCCTGCGGCCTGTTTCTGGCAGTGGCCAGGCTGTGTTTCATGGGCTATAGGCAAACAGACCCCTTCTGCCAGCCCATGGGCATGAGCTGTCACACACGAGTCCAGCAAGGACATTGCCAACCCTCCTGTGGCTCAAGGCTCCTCACCAGGACCGAGCAGCTGATCTTCTTGGAGGCGTTTGCTCTTTCCTACCTGGTCTTGCCTCATGTGGGTCTGAGGGCGGCCTGTAGCTCTTGACTTTGGTGCACGGCTCCTACTTGGTTTACATAATATTTTATTTTACAGCCAGTTTAACAGTTTGCACAATTAACCGAATTCATGCAACTTCCAGGACTACACTTCTAGACTTGACAGCCTTGCTAAAAATCTCAGTAGGTGATGGGACTGCCAATAAGGAAGGATTTACACCAAGCATGATGGCCAGCATCTTTTATTGCTGTTGTAGTAAGAGCAACTTGCCCATTTTTGTGACATACTGCAAACCTTGCTTTGGTGCCTGTGAGACTACAAAAATTACAGGTAGATGCTGTTATCTGCAACAACCGATCAAAACCTAGCCCAAATGTACACAGTTCAAAAGTTTCTTTGTTCAGTACACAGTTTAAAAGTTTCTAGCAATTTTTGTGTCACTTCTAAAAGCATTGTGTCATTAAAATCATACATTTAAATTAAAGTTACATTAAATGCTCATGTATTATCAGACAACTTAGACATGCAGAGGTGATTTCTGGATTCTGGAGGTACACACAAACACAGCTGGATCCCATGTAAGTGATTGCATTCTCACTGGAAACCAAAGGATATATTTTATATTCACCTCTGGCTAGACCCAGTTCTAAACTGATTATCTTTTTTGTAAGCAATTTGCACATGTGAGTGCTTCTTACTTGCTGGTGTTCCTCCAGAGAGGCAGCTGGGAGCACTACACTTTGCTGGACTGCTCAACATGGCCACTGTGCAGCTCTAATCTCAGAAAACCTCCAGCTGTCAGTGTCTAAAGTCACCTCCTCATCTCCTCCATAACCAAATACAATTTTTTATTGGCCCACTACATGTATCATCCATGTATGCAGTGATTTGATATCCCCATCACTGGGGACCTTTAGTTTTCTACCTATCCCAGCACCATCAATTTATACATAAGTGCTCTAAATTAAACTCAAAACTGTGCAAAGCTACAGTAAGTGTATATATTTTTGAAATATAACTCACCCTACTAGAAATTTCTACATTCCATTTGTTCACCTTTGCTTCTCATTTCAGAATACTATGTGTTTCCTGTGTTACATTTACAGGTGCTCTAACTGTCGAGATCACTATCAATAAGAGGAGGTATGTCCATACTCATCAAGGGAAACTACATTTCTCTTATTTGGAGATGGTGACCCCTTTAAAATGGATCCACTTTTTCCTTGGTACCACAGTTTGTTGATTCTTTTCTCTTATTTGAACTTCAGCAACAGCAACTGTTCTAAAAAAAGGAGATTATATTTTTCCACACATCTATGCATGTATGATAATAAAGCAAAATAAAAGCAAGAAAGAAAACACTGAGCATCATACAATTAATAATATCCATAATTTGGAATTGTTACTTATTCTTCCATGCTACCTCTGGAAGACAAAACAGCAAAGATTGTTATAAGTAGTTAGGTCAGTTAACCAAGGTAGAAAACATTTACACCCATAGAACTTTAGATGATGTTAAGTATTTAACAAACTGCATCTTCACATATTTTTATACAATTTATTAGCTTATGTTCTTAAACAGTTGCTCACCAATCCTCCATCATAATTGTTTCAGCTGGTTCCATCTTATCTCTGTAACAGAATAACTTTATATTTTAATTTAAAAATATTACATTAATGTGTATATTTTTCCAGGATAGGTCTTTTTAAATTTTTTTTTTTACTTCACTTTTTCTCCACTCTAAGAAAAAATGCTGGTGTTAGCACATCAACTATAAGCATGAATCACAGACCCAACTTTTTGCTTTCAGAATGAATTCTGTCCCAAGTCAATTAGAATATTTTATCATTAATAACCATCCCCTCAAACCTTTACAGGTACATTCCTGATCTGCCACTTTTCCAGCTTGTAACTTTTTAAGAATTGGTAGCAATTAGTTTGCATTCCTCTGTTTCAATCCCTTTTTCCTTTTTTTTTTGATACCACTCCTAAATTTCTTTGCTGCATATACTTCCAAACACTTATGCAAGAGCACACTACTGAACTTAACAAAACCAATGCTAAACATGAGCTGCTTCATTGTGTTGGTACTTCTTGAATTTGCTCTGCTTGTACCTCTTGATTTCTCTATTTTGCCCCTTATAACAGGCAGGTATTTTTTTTTTAAATGGTGGGGGTTTTTTCTGTGATTCCAAACCCTTTTGGATTGCCTACAGAAGACCCAGAAAGAAGATGTTATTTCCTCCTTGCTTCCCCCTCAGGGTTTAATGCTTGGAACTCCTGTAACCTTCCTTGCACAGCCCTTCATACCTAGAGTTCATTCCCAGTCCCACTGCTGCACATCACTGCTCACAAATGCCGCAGCCCAGGTGGGATCACAGCTCTGGTGTTTTATCAGTCCTAAAATACTTTTTTTTTTTCCCCCCCGAAACAGCTTCTGCTAACTTGGCCTGAGCAGCGCTTGGTACCTTTGCCTGGACTCAGTGCAGCAGTGGGTGCCAGGGCGGCTGTGGCAGAGCTCAATCAGCCTCTGCTTTACTGCAGCCCTGACTTGTTCCTGCTGGAAAAGTCCACTTTCCCTCTGTGTTTCTCCTGTAAAAGTAAGCAAACCCAAAATCCCTTAACACTTCACTCCTCCCACATTTCCCTCACCAGAGGAGCCTTCTCAATTTGCACCACACATAGCCTGGTGCCCCAGCTTTATGCGTGACATGGATAACAACCCGAGGGCTCTGCTTCCCATCTCCCAGTGCTCCCAACATGGGAGCCTTCCCCAGTGGCCCGATTTTGGTCTGACCACGAGCCCAGGGAAGAGGGGGACTGTCTCTCCTAGGCTGTGGCAGGGAGGGCAGGAGCCCTGGGCTCGCTTCCCTCTCTTCTCCTGCTGATCTCCAGCAGGCGATCCAACAAAACCCTGGTGGGAGCGTTATCCCAGCGGGCCATGTCCTCCCCCTGCTTCCGAAGCTCCCTCCATATGTCCACTCGCATCGTGCCTAACTCCCTCCTGGCCATGGTATTTTGTACCACAAATCGGGGGGCTGCACCGTACCGCCACTGCCTCTTGCCCTGCCACCTTCCTTTCCTCCCTTTTCCTACGAAGGGAATCTGAGGGGTCACACCAGGAGAAGCAGTGGTCTGCAGCACCTCTGGGTCCTGCGTATCCCCAGAGTTTTCCTTTCCTCTGCTGCCCCTTCCTCTCCCGGGTCCCCCTCTATCTTCCCTTGCCCAGACACTCCCCGCCAACTGCTCTCTCCTTCCCTGGGTGCTCCTGGGTTTGAACTGGTGAGGAGCTGGGTCAGGGGTGGTTGTTCCCTCTGTGATAACTTGTTCTGCCAGTGGCTGCACATTCCTCTCACTTTCCTGCTCTGCTACTCCCCTCTCCCTTTTCCCAGCCACTGGAGCACAGGTAAGCAAAACAGGATTTGCTTTAAATCTTTCTGGCCCCTCAGACTGTACTGGCAGTGGGCTTGCAGGCTCACACTCCTCTGTGGAGGGGTTGCCATCTGGATTAACCCATTTGCATTTGTCACAGTGCTCACCATCTCTTTGGTGGGGTGTTTTTGTAGGGGCCGTGACAGCCCCGTGCTTCGCCTCTAATGCGGCTTTTAACTTTTCCATCTTGACCTCACAGGCCTGGTGGTCTGTGTCCCTCTCTTTTAGGATCTGTATTTTTTGCACCAGTAATCGGATTGCTCCTTGTGCCTCCTCTACAGCTTTTGTACTGACGGCTACTTTTTCCTTCAGGGCCTGATTTTCATTCAAAATGGCCTTTTTTTGTTCACACACCTCTTGATACTGGAGAACACTTTGCACTTGTTCCATGGCCACAGCTCCTTCTCGAGTTATATCCTCCTCTAGTTTAAGCTGCTGAGCCTTTATTTCTTCTTTCAGTTTCTTGTTTTCCTCCCTTAGGTTCTGAATTTCTGCCTGGGTTGCCTGTTTTTCTTCAGCTAAGCTTTCAGCAACTAACCACACAGCCCATGCTGCTGCACATTTTAAGGATTTTCGGGAGAAGAGTTTAGACTTGTTCATCTCTTTTAATTTGGCAAACTCTAGGTCAGCCTGCTGGATACTTTTGCAAGAGTTTGGACCCCAGGGGTTTGGTCCCCACTGAATAACCCAATTTGCCAGCTCTGACATCTTTTTTTCTCCTCTAAAGGTATTTTAGACTTTACAGAAAGGTCTGTTTACAAACTACAGCTCAAGCAGGCTGAGAGAAGATGGCAGAGCCTCACCCAAATCTAGGCTTACTCCTCTGTTGTTTTTCCAGTGTCCTTCCCTCCAGAAAGTTTTCTCAACCAAGAAATCCTCTAAGCAGGGATTACTAATTTATCTCTTCTCACAGACAAGGCAGAGAGCTTTCATTCCTCTGTCCAAGGCTGGTTAGAGGCATCCTTTGAGCATTTCTCCTCCCTAGGCAGGAGGAAGAAGGCTTTCAAACCTGCTGGATTTCCCACTTCAATATTTTCAACAAGTCTGTGTTGCCCCCAAAACTGGATGCTATGCTTTCAACAAGACACTTGAGGCCATGTGAACACAGAGTAACCTTGTTGCTGCTTGTCCCTGACTGCCACAGGATGGCACCCAAAAAAAGGCTCTCCCAGAAGGGCTACTCACAAAAATGCCATAAGGGCTCCCCAGAGGGCTGCTGCCTCCTCTGCTGGTTCTGTGCACCACAGCTCGTGCCTTTATGGGGGCTCGAGAAGCACACCTTACACAGGAGAATCTGCTGTTTGACTACTTCAGAGTTCTAACAGCCTGATCAAAGAAAGAGTGCTAATCAATCCACTTACAGTGCTGAATGATATTATCTAGACTATTAGAGAGAAAGGAGATAAAAGGGAAAACATATCCCTTATCAGTATCAAACTCACCCCCTCCCTTGTCTGCTATGCCTTTCCCCGGTTTATGCTCACCCCTCCGCTGCCCGAGGATGGCTGCAGGTGTTCTGGCACGAGTCCTTCACCTCCAAGGAGCACGATGCTGATGATGGAACCCCTCTGTCTATCTCTTCAGGGTGCTGCTGGTGGTGGGATTCTGCCTCCTCCTCCTCCTCTTCTGGAGTCCACCAGGGACGGTCTGTGCACCGCGCCTAAGGCTCCCCTTGCCCTGCTCCTTGGCCCCCCGATCCAGTGATGTCCCCACTGACCCTCCAGGCAGAGCTGTGCACACCTGGCAGAACTGACCTCGCCTGTGAGTGGAGCTTCCCAGCCCCAAGGCCGTTCCTGTTGGTGCAGCAGCTGCCCATGGGGGAGTAGCTCACAGCGCCAAGGCTGCCGCTATCACCCTGTGCCAGAGGTTTCAAGGCCCCACTGCCCTCCCCTACCTGCGATTTTCCTGCTGGCTCAGGGACAGATTGCTGTGCTCCTGCCGCACTGCAAAAATACAGCCAAGCCATGCTGCTGGAGGCCTTTCAGCACTCTTTGGACCAGGGGAAGAAAAACTGAGCGCTGATGGGTGAGGTCCCTGAGTCCTTAGGCTGTTCCTGTAGCAGCTACAAAGCTCTCCAAGAGGTCCCCACATGGCAAGTCCCAACCAAAACAAGGTTGGCCAACTTCATGGCCAACCTCTGGCAGTGGCAAGACCATAGATCATGGGTCATGGGCATGCATTGCACCACCATCACCCAGCTGTGCTCCCCAAGAACCTTGTGCTTTGCTACAACAGCCACAGAAAGAGAGGAGCAAAGGCCTTGTGCTTCACCCTGACCAAAAAGACCATCACTGATGCTCCTCAGCATTTTCACCAGGAGCTGCAAGGAAAGCAGTGGGTCTTTGGGGGCTCAATGGGACCATGGGCAACGGCATGAGCTGCCCTATGGCCAAAGGAACCCATCAGGCAGTGCTGGCAGCAAGGGCAATAATCCTAGGTAGAAACAATCCTTCAAATAAGCAAAACCAGAGAAATATTTGAAGTTCAGCAGTTATTAAAGCACATAAATCCCTGCTCATAAACCCCACTGTCCCCACAGATCAATGCTTTGAGAGACATCTGAAGCTTTGTAAACTAGAACAGGTAATAGGATTAAAGCTGCAATGTGACAAGACAGGTAATTTTTAATTATTTCTAACTCCTTTCTAATTTCTGCTTCATCCTTAATATTTAAAAACCTTTCCAAATGTATTTCACAGGTTTCAATAACAACCTAGTAACTGGATGTGGCATTATGGCAATTTATAATCACCTCCCAAAATGGGGATCTAAATTAATCTTTCTACATCTCATTAGTTTAGCTATCAGAGATCTTTTACAAGATAATTGGCTTTCAGTGGCTTTAATTTAATTTAATTTATTAATATCTTACATTTATATTTCATAGATGCTGTTTTAATTATTGAACTGATACATCTCGGAAACATAATTCTTTTATACAGCATCAAACTTTTGCTTTTAGGGCTCTAGAGTCTTTTTAAGATGTTTTAATGATAAATAATAAGTCCTTGTTTGTGTTTGCCTTTAGAGTGGATATCAATTTACTTTTGCCTTAGGTTCTCGCAGAGGAAAATTAGATCTTATTTTGGAACATCCTGTTTTGCAGATGAGGCTGCCTTTATTGTTAAACCAAAGCTTGTTCCAACTTTGTAATGCTATAAAAGCACAAACAAGGGGAGGCAGAAGTAGCAGGAAGAATGTGGAATAAGGACTCAATTCATACCTGGCAGGTATTTGTGTAAATTATTCAGTGGGCAGCAGAGTTAGGGAAGCCAAGTCTCCCATGGTCTTGTGTCCCATGGCTGAGCTCTCCAGTGCTGGTGGCAAAGGTGCCCTGCCTGGAGCTTCTCTTGCACCCATCAGGTGCTTGCTCTTCCTGCACCCACACCACTAGCTGGGTCTGGGGAGCTCCCCACCATCCCCTTGGCTAATTAACCTGCAGCAACACAGTATTTGGAGACTTCCAGCCAGCCAAAAACTTTGGCTGAAATGTCCTCACCGAATCGGTGAGGACAGACAGACAAGCACACTGCACGACTGACCCCAGGAACAGCCTTCCTTCGGAAACCAGCCTAAAAATATGATCCCTCCTAGAGCAGAATAGCAACATTGAAACATCTGACAGTAAATGTGATGGTGATAATTGATGCTTAATGAATAATCCAGAGTAGCTTTAATATTTAACTTCATAAAATACCTTTTGTCCCCAGGAGCTCAACCAACTTATAAAAGGTGTACTCTTCCCCTGCAGGGCCTTCTTTCACCATTAAATCCACTGTTTCAGGGGGACCAGCTACACAACTGGCTGGCACTGGGCAGGTTGCACAGCACTGCAGCAGAGAGGGGCTTTGTCCCTTTGTCCTCCTCCAGGACCTGCTCAGAGTGAGGCCATCTGCAACACCTGGGTTGGGGCAATCCCAGACATGAGTACAGACGGGGAGAAGAACTCCTTGAGAGCAGCCCTGATGAGAACTTAGGGGTTCTCATGGATCCATCACAAGCAGCACTGTCAATCCTGCCCTTCTACTCTGCCCTTGCGAGACTCCACCTGGAGTGCTGTGCCCAGCTCTGGGCTCCAGCAGAAGAAAGACATGGACCTCTTAAAGCCAGTGCAGTGGAGGGCCAGAAAGATGATCAGAGTGTTGGAGCCCCTCTGCTATGAAGACAGGCTGAGAGAGCTGGGGCTGTTCAGCCTGGAGAAGAGAAGGCTCCAAAGAGACCCTAGAGCACATTCCAGTATTTAAAGGGGGCTTATTAAAAAGAGGGAGAGTGACTTTTTAAATGGGCACACTGGGATAGGACAAGAGGGAATGGTTGTAAACTAGAAGAGGAGAGATTTAGATTAGATGTTAGCAAGGAGTTCTTTACACCAAGGGCGGTGAGGCACTGGCACAGGTTGCCCAGAGAAGCTGTGGATGCCCCATCCCTAGAAGTGTTCAAGACCAGGTTGGATGGGGCTTTCAGCAACCTGGTCTAATGGAAGGTGTCCTTGCCCCTGACAGGATTTTGGAACTAGATAGCCTTTAAGGCTCCCTCCAACCCAAACCATTCTACAGTTCTATGAATTTACCTCGGGCCTGTGACTGTCAGAGGCTGTGATCCAAGGCCCCACAGAGCTGAGCACTTCCAGTTCTCTGGTGGGAATGAATTTCCACCCTTCACCCTGCCCACCAGGGGCCACTTTCCCGGTGTGAGTTGTGCTGATGAGCGCTGCCCACAGAGGGGCTTTACTCTGACGGCACGACAGCAGCCGAGGGGCCGCAGAAGCTGTCAGGGCAAGATCCCCCCCTCTCCCACCCGAGACCCGGAGATGAGGAGGGGGCAACAAGCACTTGCAGAGCCCCCATCGCTCCGTTTCACCGCGTAGCCCTCCGGCACACGATAGGAGCCCACCCACCCAGCCGGTGCCCCCCTGAGGGGCCCGCGGGTGGCTCCGCTCCCTCGCCGGGCCCTGTGCCCGGGGGTGCCGCGGAACCCGGGGCGCAGCCGGGCTCCCGCTCGGCCGGCGGGCTCGGCACGGGAAGCACAGAAAAAGCGGCCCAACACCCCCCTCTGCTGTCGGCAAACACCGCGGCACAGGCTCCCCTCACCGCCAACGCCGCCGCTGCTCCACAAAACTCCGGCAGGTCTCCCCCGCCAGCCCGCTGGGCTCACTTGTCCAGCTAAAGCAGAAAACAAGTGTATATCAGAGGAGAGGAACAACCATCTGCTCGTGTTCTAGTAATACCTGAAGCCTCTGGACCTCGGTAAAGCCAGGTTTGTGTTTAGACACACACGGATTAAAGTCATGACAGTTTTTACTTAAAAACATCCCTGCCTCCCCGTCCCCACGAGAAACAAGCTGCTTCTCTACAAAGTCACTCTGCAACGCAGCTTCTGCCAAATTTGTTCTTGCAAGCCGCGACTTCTTTGGACACGAGGCTGGTCATCTGCTGTTGGGCTTTGTTTGCTGGCTGTGGAGGGCAGGAGTCTGTAAAACAAGGCAGATGGGTTCCTGTTTTATTGTCATGTTTTGGCCAGTTCTACATAGTGGCCTTTTTTATTTTAGATACCTTTCAACATTTTAAAATAACTTTATTCATAGAAGAATGCTGCAAGTCTTTCTTCTTTCTATCCCCACTCCAAGTGCCCCACTCTGACTCTGCTCTTTCTTGTAAAACCTGCTGCAATGAGGACTTTTGTGATAATGCAGCCATTCTTGCCAGCACCCCTAAGCCATGAGGGGTGTCTTCCATCTGCAACATTCAGGACCTGGGAGGTGGCACCTCAGTGAGTCTTGAGGAGCTCCACTGAGCTCATGGTGCTGCAGGTCAGTCTGGGACNAGTCCTTCCCTTTTCCTCTGCCCTTGCGAGACTCCACCTGGAGTTCTGGGCCCAGCTCTGGGCTCCAGCAGAAGAAAGACATGGACCTCTTAAAGCCAGTGCAGTGGAGGGCCAGAAAGATGATCAGAGTGTTGGAGCCCCTCTGCTATGAAGACAGGCTGAGAGAGCTGGGGCTGTTCAGCCTGGAGAAGAGAAGGCTCCAAAGAGACCCTAGAGCACATTCCAGTATTTAAAGGGGGCTTATTAAAAAGAGGGAGAGTGACTTTTTAAATGGGCACACTGGGATAGGACAAGAGGGAATGGTTGTAAACTAGAAGAGGAGAGATTTAGATTAGATGTTAGCAAGGAGTTCTTTACACCAAGGGCGGTGAGGCACTGGCACAGGTTGCCCAGAGAAGCTGTGGATGCCCCATCCCTAGAAGTGTTCAAGACCAGGTTGGATGGGGCTTTCAGCAACCTGGTCTAATGGAAGGTGTCCTTGCCCCTGACAGGATTTTGGAACTAGATAGCCTTTAAGGCTCCCTCCAACCCAAACCATTCTACAGTTCTATGAATTTACCTCGGGCCTGTGACTGTCAGAGGCTGTGATCCAAGGCCCCACAGAGCTGAGCACTTCCAGTTCTCTGGTGGGAATGAATTTCCACCCTTCACCCTGCCCACCAGGGGCCACTTTCCCGGTGTGAGTTGTGCTCCTGAGCGCTGCCCACAGAGGGGCTTTACTCTGACGGCACGACAGCAGCCGAGGGGCCGCAGAAGCTGTCAGGGCAAGATCCCCCCCTCTCCCACCCGAGACCCGGAGATGAGGAGGGGGCAACAAGCACTTGCAGAGCCCCCATCGCTCCGTTTCACCGCGTAGCCCTCCGGCACACGATAGGAGCCCACCCACCCAGCCGGTGCCCCCCTGAGGGGCCCGCGGGTGGCTCCGCTCCCTCGCCGGGCCCTGTGCCCGGGGGTGCCGCGGAACCCGGGGCAGAGCCGGGCTCCCGCTCGGCCGGCGGGCTCGGCACGGGAAGCACAGAAAAAGCGGCCCAACACCCCCCTCTGCTGTCGGCAAACACCGCGGCACAGGCTCCCCTCACCGCCAACGCCGCCGCTGCTCCACAAAACTCCGGCAGGTCTCCCCCGCCAGCCCGCTGGGCTCACTTGTCCAGCTAAAGCAGAAAACAAGTGTATATCAGAGGAGAGGAACAACCATCTGCTCGTGTTCTAGTAATACCTGAAGCCTCTGGACCTCGGTAAAGCCAGGTTTGTGTTTAGACACACACGGATTAAAGTCATGACAGTTTTTACTTAAAAACATCCCTGCCTCCCCGTCCCCACGAGAAACAAGCTGCTTCTCTACAAAGTCACTCTGCAACGCAGCTTCTGCCAAATTTGTTCTTGCAAGCCACGACTTCTTTGGACACGAGGCTGGTCATCTGCTGTTGGGCTTTGTTTGCTGGCTGTGGAGGGCAGGAGTCTGTAAAACAAGGCAGATGGGTTCCTGTTTTATTGTCATGTTTTGGCCAGTTCTACATAGTGGCCTTTTTTATTTTAGATACCTTTCAACATTTTAAAATAACTTTATTCATAGAAGAATGCTGCAAGTCTTTCTTCTTTCTATCCCCACTCCAAGTGCCCCACTCTGACTCTGCTCTTTCTTGTAAAACCTGCTGCAATGAGGACTTTTGTGATAATGCAGCCATTCTTGCCAGCACCCCTAAGCCATGAGGGGTGTCTTCCATCTGCAACATTCAGGACCTGGGAGGTGGCACCTCAGTGAGTCTTGAGGAGCTCCACTGAGCTCATGGTGCTGCAGGTCAGTCTGGGACAATTTTCCCTTCTCCAGGAGGCTCCTGACATGGCTCACCCACAGTTCACAGCTTCTCCTTGATGGCCTGTTATTAAACTGTACAAACATGAAATTCTTCCTCCTATTAATCAAATCAGAAAGAAGGTCAAACGGGTTCATTTTAGATCAGTCAGAAGCCAACATTTCTGGTAGTTTGGTTTGCTCAGCAAAATGAAAGAACTTCCCTGAAATAAGTCTGAAGCCAGCCAGGGCTTCTTTGTACTTGGATTTAACCCTGCTGTCTGAAGTCACTGGTGTGACCGTCTGCTGACTTGGGGTGACATTCGCAAACATTCTTCTTTAGTCCAAACCAACCTTTTTTTAGCGAGTAAATGACTGGTCCTGCCATGCCCCTGAGCTCTGTTCCTATACTAGCCAGAGATACCCAAGTGTCACCCAGGGTCAGCTCGTGACTTTGGCATCATGTGTTCTTGCCCCAGACAGGCAGAAAGGCAAGTGTATGATTTCTAGACAGCTAGGAGTGTTCTCTTCCAAAAATACGTGAAGAAATCCTCAGCTGCCCCCCAGGTCTAGCTGTTCAGGAGCAGGGACGAGCAAGAGGTCCAGAACATGAGCCAAGGTCTGGATCTGCCCTTCTATGCTTCCACCACTGTAATGTGAGCATTTTTGTCTGCCCTGCCAAGAGGCAGGGCAGATAGTGTTCCTCATTCATTAAAAAAAGCAAATCAAGGTCCCATTAGATGCACTCCAGTTAGGGACTGGGCCAGGGATCTCACTACCTTTGGAAGGTGAGATACATGAAATAAAACAAAAATATCTTCTTCCTAACAGCCTGCTCTGGTTCCTCTCTACTAATTATATTTCCTGCAGCCAGACCTGAGTTCTGCATCCTGCTTCAGGGATCTTAAAATTCCTACTGATTTCAGTGGGATGGGATTCAAGCTGCTGGACCAGCTCTCGTCTGGAGCAGGGAGCTGGTCCTTGGGTGGCTGGTGTCCCTGTGTGCTGCAGCGGGGCTCCCCAGCCCCCAGGACAGCATATTCCTGGCTGTACCAGAGCAGAGTACATCGTGTTTCGTCCTTGCAAAAGGTTGTTATAAATGGTTTCATTTCAAGGGAGCTCAATTCAATCTGGGAACTCTTGCAACAAGTTCACTCCTAATTGTGGCTCGGAGACTTTGCAGTAGTCAAAAGACAAACGGATGGTGAGGAAAAAAGCAAACAACAGCAGGCATTTCCATGGTGTCCTCTTTGCTGCTTATTAGCTGTGCCCTGTCACGTACTGAGTACTTTGAGCACTTCACCTGTCACTTCCAAGACTGTCACATTTCTATTCCTAAGTTTCTATGTCTTTTAGGGAAGAAGCTGAGCACACTACCTGCCAAAGGCACCATCCCATTGCCTTTGGGAGACAAGAAATTTTGAAAACAGACATTGCTGCACCTGAAACTGACCTGCAGCTTTTAAGCTCCTTCCCCAGGACACAGGAGATCAGTCCTCACCAGTGACTTCTAGCTAAGCACGGTAATGAAACCCACAGGACATCAATCTGGCTGATGCTTTTTAATGGGACCTGATTGTCCTGAGTCCTGAGAGTGGCCTGGTTTCTTGAAGATTACAGCTGGCCTTGTTTCAACTTTGATCTCAGCTGAACGTGATTACCGAAGTCAGGTCAGTTCTGGGAGTGGGTGGTCTCTGTACAAGCCAGTCCTCACAGTAAAAACCAGCAGGTTGCTCCTTTCTCCCACTGCTGGTGCTGGGTCTGAGACTGACCTTCTGGAAGTCAGAGTAAGACCTTTACTTTCCTTTTCCCATTTTCTCCAGCTCTAAAAATACACCCGTGGATAGGATTATCATAAACAACAATGTCATTAAATTGTGCCTTGGTCTTTGCTGCTTTGTTTGCAGTGACTCATGCTACACTTCTTGCAAGTACAAGTGAAACAGGAGCCAGCATTCAGCAGCCACAGTCCTGGTTCTTCCCCCTTCTAAATGCTGACCCCCCCAAGGCAGTGGGAAGGACTCTCCTGTTGATGACCCAGAGACATGAGGTCCCTGAGCATCTCCTCCTTCCAGTTCAAGCAACAGCAAACTGGTTGCTGGTTCTCTGGCAGCTTTAAGCAGTGGGTTTTGTCCTTTGGGAGCAGTACTACGTCCTGTTTCAGCAGCCTTGGTGCAGGGGCAAGGCTGGGCCGAGTAAGGAGTTGGGCTGTTTTCCCCCCTCCTTGTCTCCCAAGCCCCTGTGCCACCGCACTCACGTGTGGTGTCTGGGAGCGGGTGACAGCTCACATAATGCAGACTGGCAGGTGACCACGGGAAATGCAGCACAGGTCACGTCTCTGCAAGCCAGGCTCAGCCTAAGTCTCCCAAGATGCGTCACTAAGACTCTTAGGGCTAAATCCCTCCCTGCCTAAGTGCAGCCGGCAGCAGCCCTGCAGCAGGGATGCACTCGGCCCCAACTCATGCCCAGATGCGGCCACTGCTCTCTGCACTGGTAACACAACTTGTCAAAGTCCTTGTTTGTGAGCTCTCCTTAACCGGGGCTTAACCTTCCAGGAGCCCAGAAAATGGAAAAGATTTTACCTTTCCGTACCTGAGAGCAAGGTGTGCAGCTGGGGAGTGAGACCCTGCCAGGCTCCCATTGTCAGGAGGTTGTGGCCATCCAGAAGCTTTGAGGGGGCCGTGATCTGGGGAGTTTCACTTAAAAAAAACAGCTCTTGCACAGCAGGGCTTCACACCACCCTGGATGCAGTTAAGCACTTCTCCCTGCCTCTTACAGGCAGGGAAAGGGACAAGGGATGGAAACCTCGCTGGCCCTTTGTCAGAGAGGGGTTGCAGCTTGCTTCCCACCTCCTCGTGTGCTGTGCCTTTGCTGGAAGCAGGCACTGGCAGGGGGAAAGGCTGACCTTTGGGTGGCCATTCCCCATGGCAACCCTTTTACAAAAATTGCCAGCACTTCTCTCCCACAACTGTCCCCATGTGTACCCAGCCCCGTCCTAACTCCACAGCTCTCATCACTTGCCAGTCAGGTCCCAGCCACCCAACCACCTTGCATTTGTCTCTCCCCATCCCTGTCTTTCCTTTCTCTCCTGGGATCATTACTAAACTGGTCTCACCAGTCTCCATCTGGATTTCCTGCCTGCTGGAGGTAGGTCCTCACACTTGTCCTAGGCAGGCCTATTTCTGTCCCATTCCCTTGCTCCCCACACCAGAGAGCCTTACACCTTCCCAGAGGAGGCAGGACACCCCATTGCCTGGCAAGGCAAGTGACAGCACCTCTCTTACCACGGTGAGAGGGAGGCCTTATCCTTTCTTTCCCTGTGAGAAAAAGGTAGGAATAACATGCACACCCTCTCCAGACTGAGCAGACACCCTCGTAGTATCTCCCTGCTGCCCACAGCAGCATTGATGTAATGAAGGGCCTCGTTCCACACAGATAGCAGCCTCGGAAACATTTAGTAATTAGTGCCAGAGACAGCAAAGAGCTTTGCAGGAAAGCTGAGAGCATTCCTGAAACTGCTCATTAAATCCCCAGTTCCTTGGAGTCAACTGGCTGCCTGGTGGCTTCCTGTGCAGGGCAGGGGCAGGCAAGGGACCAGGCTGCCCCAGCTTCCTGCCTGCCCTCCTGCCCACACCCCAGCCACCACGCTCAGCCCTCCACCCTGTAGCAGGGTGCCCTGTCCCTGGTCTGAGGAGCTGTGTCCTTTCAGGCTGGAGATGGCCATGTGGGCAGTGCCCAGCAGCTGCAGCATCTCCAGCTAGGTGGGTGCTGGGCTCTCTTCCCTCCTGGGCACCACATCCTCGAGGATTTCTGCAGCAGTGGGGACTGTGCCCAGGCCCAGCACCCCGTGGCTTTGTGAACAAGGCAGGTGTGTTTGTGGGGTGGCCTGGAGACTGTATGGGAAGATGTGGTAAAAGCTGTGCTTGCTTTTCTCCTGATGGTTACACGTGGGGCTGCTCTGCTCAGTCATGGTTTCATTTCTGGATACACACAGATCAGGGCTGGAGCAAAGAGGCCATTTGCCTCTGTGAAAAGGTTCATACAAATGTTCTTTAATTATCTGGGGAAATAAGTGATCAAAGCCATCCCTCAGAAGTTATAGCTGTAGGACACTGCCAAAGTACCTGTGTTTGAGACCAGCTGGATGGGTATTATTGCTTATGAGGACATCATTTTACATTACTTGGAGGTGGGTATATGCCATCTGGAGAGGAAGAAGCAAGGGCAGGGATCTGGCTACTGTCATCGACCTCCTATGGGGGATTGGTGAGAAGGTGGGGCCAGACCCTTCTTGCAGGCACATAGCAAGAGGCAACATGCACAAACTGCGGAGGGAAGTTCTGGTTAGAGAGAAAGAAAAATATTCACCATAAGGCCCTGGACCTGGTACCTGGGGAGGTGGTGGGATCTCTGCTCTGGGAAACACTTATAGCATACCTGGACCAGCCCTCAGCTACATACTCAACTTTGCAGATCAGCTTGGCTCCAAGCAGGGGCTGGACAGGAGGCCCTGGACCAGTCCTGTCTGCCTAGAGCTGCTTTGTGATTTTGTTATCCACATCCTCCACATCCATGAGATATTTCTGGAATTAACTGAAGAGTTTCCTGATGCACCGCATCACCAAGTGCTCCAGCACTGATGCCAACAGGGCAGTTTTGGGTCAATCCCTGGGACTCCCTAAAGCAATGCCTTAAACCAGCCTCAGGATCCCAGCCTCCCCCATCTCCGCAAGTTCCCTAGGCAGCTGCAGTTCAGAGCAGACCTGGATTTATTAACCTGGGGAAATCGTGGGAGTTTCAGGCAAGAAGCTTTGGTCCATCTCACGGGTAGGTTTGTCAGCCAAGGTGTCTGAATCTTGAGTTGTGTGGAGGAGACGACAGCAGAGGATGGTTTGAGGACGTTGCAGTCTTGTTTCTGTGACACGGATGAATATGAGCGACTGAAAGACAGGTGCTGCGCAGTGCTGGGCCCAGCTGCATATAAAAATACTCTGTTCCATCCATCTCCACATAATAAACACATTAAAAAGGAACAAGGTGTGTCTCCAACTGTCTCCAAGGCTTTACATGGGCCAAGCTACATTTTTCTTTTACCTTTTTACAACAAATGGAAGTAGAGCAGTGGGTTGGTTTCAGGGGAGAGAAAGGAGTGGGAGGCAGAATATCACATCCTATTTCCTCTTTTAAACACTTGGCAGGGGAGTGAACTTTCCATTCCCATCTGGCACAAGCAGACTAAACACAGGTTCCTTTCTGATAGCCATCTGCACTCTTCTGCTACCTTTTCCCATCAGTCTTCTGCAGGCAAAATGCAAACCTGCACACTATTTAAAGATTCTCGAATTCAGGGAGTGTAACAAAATGATCCCTTTTAGTTACCTTATTTGCAAGTCACTGGGCTTCTAGTGCCAAGCCAAACAATAACCCGGTTAATCAACAGGCTCAGGACATGAAAGCAACTCTATTTCCTATTTGTGAATGCACAGATGTTGTTTATCTTGGATCTCCCCTTGTTGGTCCCCCAGGATTAAATCACAGGCCTTTAGGTGGAGCATGAGTGATTGCTTTTCTATTGAAGCAGCTCACAGCGAGGCTTGGCCAGCCCCACTGCTGTATCATCCTCCTTCCAATCTCCCTAACGCTGGCTCTCTCTGCTGGTCCAAGGGCTCCCCACAAGAAGTGGGGTGTGTCGTGGTGCTTGGGGGCATGGCTCCAGAGACACTTGCTGACACAGATCTGGGTTATCTCTGCAAGGACCTTCCCCGGGCACACCCTCAGGATGGTGGGGCTGATAGTTCTCAAGACTGAGGCAAGGTTGGGTCAATACCAGCACTGATAAGGGAGATGAGCTTCCTTGCAGACACAGATGTGGGGCTTGATTCCTTTGCAGCTCCATGTTCAGCCAGCCAGCCCCACCTTGCAAGCCTGGTGTGGTTTTGGCCAGAGCAAGGAACACTGTCTTTCAAACGAGGTGCTGGTTTTGGTGTGGTGCAGTCGCTGGTACTGCTCTGAGAAGGCCACCCCTGGTCAGACCTCTGTGCCATCCCTTGCTCCCAGGCACTGCAGCTGAGCTGCAGGTTTTGACTTTGTCCAGCTTAACTCAGGGAGTCTCTTGGCTCCCTCTGTGAGCAGGCTTGGTCTCCACGTGTCCTATTGTGGCGAGACCCTGTGGTCCACAGTCAGGTGAGTAGGATGATTCCTCCTTCATACAAGCCAAGATGCTCTGAAGGTCCAGGGACATTTCCCACCTGATGCCAGCTCCAGCCACCTCGTTCAGCCGTGGCAGGGGGAGCTGTTAGTTGTCCTGTCTGCTTATGTAGCCTTTAATTTCAAGTGGAGAAGGCCATCCTCATCCTTCCCCATGCCTGTGAAACTGCTGCAGAGCCTGGCTGGCATGGCCTCATCTGCGAACCCTCCAGTAAGGGTGGCTGTACCATGGAGGTGTGCGGGATCCATGGAGCATTTTGAGAGGCTTCCTGTGGGACGAGTGCCACTTCTTGCAGCACCGTTTGTGACTGCACTCGCAACCTGCCTCCTCGGCTGCCAAGTGCTCTTTTGCAGAGAGGGGAGCCATGGTGATAGTTTTCCATATTGCAGAAACACCCCGACTGCAAGACTAAGCTGGTGGCGGCTGAGGCTATGTTTGGAGACACCTTCCCACCCACAAACCCTCTGCTGCCGTCTGCCTACCGAACGGGAGTCCCCCCGCAAACCCGGCACGCAGCCTTGCTCCGCAGCTGCGAAACGCCGAGCAGCCCCGCTCCGCGCACGGCGTGGCCCGTCTGTGTGTCCGTACCGAGGACAGATGGGTGCGCACCGCCCGGGGCCGCTCCCGCAGAGCCCGCGGCGCGGGGATGCTGCAGGGCCGGGCGCTCCCGGCAGGGAGCGTGTCCCGCACGCCGCGGGAGCAGGACGAGGAGGAGGAGGAGGAGGGGGTGGAGAGCCATGGATCGAGATCTCGGCAGCCGGCCGCTTTCCCTGCTCCCCCAGGCACGCTCTAGCGTGCCTGACACCGGTCCAGAATGACTCGGAGACCTGGACGGGCATCAGCTCGTGCCGCCGGTTCACGCTCTGGACGCAATTTTCCCCTAAGATGCTTTATGCAGGAATTTCAGTGCCCAGGTTTCAGTGGCACGCGGGGGGCCGCTCCCACCTATGGGCACAGGGTGGCATGGGGACACCGCGTGTCCTGGGTGCCCTCGGCAGCCGGGAGCGATACCCGCAGCGGGGCAAAGTGTTTTGTCCTGGTGCAATTGCACTGAAGTCCATAGAAGTAGAGGTGGGTGAGCAGAGAATTTGTCTCTTCTTTAGTGGCATGACTGAGCTGTCTGATTACAATTTTTCAACAGCAGTGGCAGATTTAAGATAGAGCCCATCCCTTCCCCTGCGGGCTGGCCAGACAATGCAGCTGCCAGAGGACAGGAGCCACCAGGCTGCTTCCTGCCAGGGGAAGTACCCGGAGCTGTGAAAGACAAACCACAGTGGCTCTTGCTGGGGACCTTGCTAGATGAAGGGGTTACATAGTGAAGACTGTGTCCCCCTCCCATGTGTGTAACTGTATGGGATGTGATGAGCTGGGGCCAGGATCCTTTCCCTGCTGCTTTGGGAACGGTAGGAGTAGTGGTGGGTGAGGGGAGGGAGGAACCGTCCTGCCACGTGGTTATTCTGGGCAGTGGATCACAAAACAGGGATTGAGAAGTCTCACCAAGAGCAGGAACACAAATCCGCATTGGGGCCATGTTGCAGCCTTCGGAAAGGGAGGGAAGAGCTGCTACTGAGTAGGCACAGGACTTCAGAGCTGAGCTGCTTTAGCTATTCATTCCTCGAGTCCCCAAAGAAGCAATTACTGCATCGATCCCTGTCTTAATGAGCTCTCAAAGCAGAAGGCAAAAGGATAACTAGCCTCTCCTCTTAAGTAGGAAGCTGAGGATTTTATGGGATTACTTCTTGCTCCTTGACAGATGTAGGTCCTCTTAGGGCAGAGCTGAGGTTGGTGCTGAGCACCATGGTTTGGTTTGATAGGCACCAGTAAGAAACTTTCATCAGGACAGGGATGAGACAGGCCAATGACCACAAGGGACCGTGCTGGCTCTTGCACACCTGTGCACATGCAGGACAGAGTGTGGAAATGAGCACTGCCAAGACCCATGGGGTCAGAGTCCCTCTCTCCCGAGTGCCTGGGTTTGCTCCCCAAGCCTGCACCTACCACAAACCCAGAGGAGCTGGATGCCTGCCAGGAGCCAGACCACCCAGCACATCCTGGTTCAAGTTGTCCTCTGCCCCTCATCTGCAGTGTGGCCATGGCTCTTCCTAAGTCAGGCTTTTGTCCAACAAGTAGAAGAGCTTGGGGCTCAGTGCTGGGTGAGCACTAAATCAGTACTAAATTTTCAGCACTAGTTTTCTGCCCTTGGCCCTTTCAACTCTTTTTAACAAAGCTGATCCTGCTGGGGAAACTCCAGGGGCTGCCATGCACCCACATGTTCAGCCTCTCCCATGCTTTGTGGTGGGGACATGATGGTTTACGTGCCCTTACAGCAGCCAAAGATAGAGCATTGGCTCAGTTCTATTGAGACAGATGTGCCTGACATCGAGAATGTTAGTCCTCCTTTAGTACAAAAATAGTATTACTGGTGTAAAAGCTGCTCTGTGCTGTGATAGCAGCAGTCACAGCTTTAATTACAGCATCAGAACCAAACAAGTACAACAGCACAGATGAGATACTATAGAAGCAATAAATTCCCCCAGTTAGCTCCTGTGTTTTGATGCCTTCTTGATGCTTGGATTTCCATGTTGCCTCTCCCTCTCTTAGGCAGGGGACTCATCCTTGTGTTTCTCATGCTCCTGCTTTCTCCCTGATGCTTGCAAGTGTCCTGCCAGAAACTGGGAAGGGGTGATGTTGCCTCTAGGGTCAACTCTTCTTAGGGAACTACTCATCTGACCAACAGATTAAAAAAGGGAAATAAATACCAGTGTTAAAAAAATAAACTCTGTTAAAAAAACATACCCCGTTAAAAAAAATAAACCCATCAATAAATAAAACTCTAGAATGATGAAAAGGGGAAATGCAGTGATTGAGTAAAAGATTCAATTTTTTAAATGAAAGATCTTCCATACACCAATTCCAGCCAAAAGGCATTTCTGTTCCCTTGACAGAATATAAATATTAATCCAGACACTCGTTGTTCTCAATGTGTCCTTTTGTATTGGCATGATCTGGAGCCGCATTGAGAGCTCACATCCTCTGCTGGCTTCCTTGAGGGTGCAGGGTGCTTGCTACAACTCCAGAGAGTCCAGCAAGGACACATCCTCCTGCCCTGAACATGGGGCTCTGCTGCTCATCCATGCTTTACCCAAGTGGATCTCCTGCAGGTGCCCTCAGGGTTCAGCAGAAGGATAGAGAAGACACCTCCTTTTGCAGGAACCTGAGGGGATGCTGATGAGACACCTACACCATGTGAGGTCCACATCAAACCCCCTTCCCTGGGCTTTTGAGCCCAATTCTCTCCTGCTTTGTGGAATTTTACCTTATTGCAAAACGGCTCTGGAATTCTGCCCCTCTGGTGAGAGCAATGGGCAACAGAGAGGGCCAGGGGAGAGTCACGGAGACCAGCCACGAGTGACAGACGTGCCCAGGAAGACTGCAGCCTACATGGGGACATGTCCCAGGCAGGGCTGGGTGAAACAGGGACCAGGCATTGGGTGAAACATTGGCCAGGGAGGACATGGGGCTAATGAGCTGTGCCACCTGTAGCAACAGAAAGGAAAAGAGAGGAAAACCGTGAAGAAACCAAGGTCATCATATTTTAGGTTTCTTGAGCCCTTCCACTCTCTTCCTGGTTATCTACGGGAGCGGTCACCATCCAAGGAAAGGCCCCAGTTCAGAAAAGTCCTTAAGCACAAACCTAATTATCAGGACAAGATTAAGGTCTTTGCTGAATCGGGCCTGCAGAGCTGGATTTAAACCAGCTGAGCCACCCCTAGCCAGCCACCAGAGGCTCTAGACTCATCTCCAGCACGGCCCCTTCCTTCCTGGGGGGGTCAGTGTAAAATAAAACCAGAGGCAAGCTTGCAACAGCAGATCCAATTCCCAGGCCCTTAGCAGCCCATCTGGGTCCATAAGATCAAACCTTCTGCTCTGCCAGCTGTATCCATCCTTCTTGCTTTTCAACACAGAGTGTGAACCCCATTTTTCCTCTCTGCTCTCCAAGCCCCTTCACAACCAGGCACGCAGAGCAGGACGGCCAAACGCTGAGTGGCCTTTTCTTCTCAATCACTCTCTGAAAGTCACTGCGAAATGCGATGCTGTGTGGAAAGTGGCTGGAAAGAATGACACTGCAAGAGCCTATTTTTTTCCAAGGAAATAAATAGATTGTGTGCCACGAGCACGGACAGGAGAGGGTTTGTGCCAGGTCATGCACAGGTAGGGCCATGTAGGGACAGCCCGGAGTTTGTTTGAGCTGCAGTCACCACCTCTTAGGAAGATTTTGCTGGGCAAAGGCAAATGGGACTGTCTCTGGTGGTGCCACCAAGGTGGCAGCCTGCAGGTGGCAGCTGTTTCAGCTTGTCTGCAGCATCCCTGGGTATGCAAACTATTTTCAAGGGGGTCATGAAATGTGGTGAAGCAAAACAAGCTACTGCACACTGTGTGTGCAGGAACCCAGAACTGGGGAGAGGCTGACCACCTCTCAGCTGAGGAGGGGAGACTTTAATGCCTAAGGTGCTGATGGGATGTCAGGCAAGCTGGAGCTCGAGGCCTGGCTCCAACATGGTTGTGGTGATGGCCTGGATTCAACTATTTCAAAGGGCACCGGACGGTCAAATCAAGCCCCAAATTTAAATTTGTTAAAATAACTTTTTGCAAAACATTAGGACGGAGAGAAATATTTCCATGGTTTTGTTTTTAAATTCCAAGTGGGAAGAGTTTATTTTTTCACTAGGAAACTTTCCCCGTAGGATTCGCAACGCTGGCCGGGAGACAAGAACCAGCGAGCTCCGCTCCCGAATGGAGGTGACCCTAAGGGTGACCCCTTGCTGGTCACGTCGCCTCATGCAGCCTCAGTTCCCCCTTGGAAAAGGGAGGTGGCAACGTGCATGGCTGGAGAGGGGCTGGGATGCCAGCATGGCCGGCTATCCTGTGGTCAGCCCATGCCGAGTGGGATTGAAAGCTGGACAAGTAGTGTCTTGTATTTGCTTGGAGGCAAATGCAATGAAAACTCCTACATTGCAAGCAGGTTAGGGGAAAATATGGGGAACTTACCAATCTCCTTGGCTCTGCTTATGCACAAGTGTCTTCTGTGGGGATAGAGATGGGCTGTCCTTCACCATCATTCTGCTCCTGGTAGATTGCTGCTGATTCAGAATGTATGAGCTACCACTTGTTTGTCCTCTGTTGGTTTATGCTGTCCTGAAAAGCAAAATATTATAGAGATTTATAAAATTAACTGAAAGCAATAAGAAAGTCACGAGGGCTTATCTGTTTTCCCTCAGCTCAGTGCCCTGGAAAGCCCTTTACCCCAGCTGAGAGCCCAAGTGCTGCTGTTCCTGCCCCCAGGTAACTGGGGAGTCCCCAGTGTTTAATGCAAAAATGCACAGCAGTGAAACAGGGACTTGGTGACCACTTGAGATGAGGGAACAAGAGGAAATCAGGGCAGGTTGAACTCCATGTAGTAGAACTGGCTGAAAACAAAAGACAAAAAAATACCAATTTGGAGTGCTTGTATCTTGGTCCTCTCAAGAGAGCAGAGAAAGAGCACAGGGGTTCATTCTCATTTGCAATCAAAGATTTTGAGCTGATCCCATTTTATTCTCTACTTCCATGTACTTCTCTGTGATTGTGGGGCCACGGATGGCAGGAAACTCCTCTTGCTTTGCTCCCTCAGAGAAGCAAGGTCTTGGCATTTTAGGATCTGGGATGGAACGAAAACTGATTGCTTCGACACACCATTTCCAAGGTGGCAGCTCAGCAGCTCAAGGGTTAATTTGGCCCCCTCAGTTTCAACCTAGACATTGCTATAAAGGCTTATCCAAAGGGGAAAGCTTGTTCTCAGTGAGGTGGGAGCTGCAGGTACAACAGCCCCTCCTGCTCACCTCTGCAGCCCCAGCTTTTCACACCTGGATGGAGCAAGCAAGGCAGAAGGAGGCACAGCTGCTACAGGACAACTCCCTAGCATGGAGAATGCTCCCCCCCCAGGCTTGTAACACATCTCCCATCCCTGGGATACCTGGATACCTTCAGCAAGGCTTCCTCCACGGATAGGGCCAAAGGTGCGGCGTTCCTGGTACACAGCTCACCCGCAGAACCGCACCCTGGTGGCGATGGGCTGCCGAGCCACCCGCGATGCAGGGAAGCAGCCGAGCGCGGCTGATGGGAATCACGGGAAGTGTGCCTTTGCTTTCAAAAGGACTATTAACGCGCTTAGGGTTAATCACACGAATAAATCTCGCCGTGGCTTGGTGCCAAAGTGAGCAATAAAAGCACCGATCCCCAGGCCTCCCGATGGGAATTGGCCAGGGCCAGTGCCCATGTTCTCACTGAGTCGTTGGGAAGTAATCTGTGTACCCAGCACACGGACACCCAGGGATTTTGTTCTGTGTTGTCCCCCCCACGCCCCCTGAAAGGCGCTTATCCAGGTGGAAACTCAAAACTGTCTTCCCATGCCAGCCAAGATGGCAAGGCAGAGGACACGGGCAAAGGGCTGATCTGAGCTGCTTTTTCTCAATGGTGGCTGCAGGAGCCATGGAGGGTGGATGGAGGGGAGCGTGAGCCCCAGTCCTGTCCCTTGACCTCTTTCAGGGACGCTGATGTATCAAAAATTGTATACTTAAAGGAATGAGCTTCCCAAGGAGGGAAAAACCTTGAACTTCAAGCCCTGATGAGTGTAGAAAAGCATTTAGAGAGGCAAATCTGAGTGCCTGTTGCAAGAGGGACTTGGAGTTTTCATTGGCTTTTACTTTATACAGACAACACTAGAAAATCCATAGCAGGTGTGAGTATGTTTGAGGGACACAGGCAGGGTTGTTTCTGATGAAACATCCCAGGGAATTGAGCTGTGGCCCCACCTCATGTCCCACGTTTTAGCTGGACATGGTAGGAGATGAAAGCATTTGGGGCAGGCTAAAAAGTTAATTTTAAGGGACTTAACTGAAGCAGCACCCTGTCTCTCTCCTTCTCCTAGAGCGGTCTCCCAGCCCCTGTATGTACCACCAGGTACTGACCTGGGCTGTTCAGCTTAAAAAAAGTGTTTTATAAGTCGAGTCTTTGTGTTCTCTTAGTGCAGAAATGAGCAAAGACAGTCAATGTGAATGTGTGTGTCCCAGGGGATGCAGCAGGGAGAGGGAGTCCGGGTGGGCAGGCCAGCAAAACACAGGGAAGCTGTTTCCTCAGCACTTTGGAGACTTGATTGTCTTCTCACTCCTCTCCCTGGCTCCAAACCTCATTATCAGGAGGCTCAAGGAGGGCAAAGGGACTTGTGCACCAAGTCCCCTCTGCTGTCTCCCTCCCATTAACCTTGCAGAAGGTGACTGGTGGCGCTTTGCAGGGAGCTCACTCTCACCCACCTGAATTTCCACACACTTGCAGGGGCTCAATCGACTCCTTGTGATTCATTTTAATCTGGCACAAAGCAGCAGCTTGCTGAAGCCTGATGTGAAACACCCACATACGCTCACATTATATAATATGAATCTAAGAAGATTAAATTATCCGGTCTGAGGAAACGCATGCACGTATGGACGTACACATTTATTTATACACAGGCTGGAGGGTAGCTGAGTGGAGCTGAAGGCAAAGCTTCCCTTCAGACACACTGAATTTGTACTTTTTTAGCACTTAAAAAATGGGGCAAATAGCGTGTATTTGGCCATGCATAGACACGTGTATGAAGCACGGCAGCAGCTGTGTGTTCTGTGTTTGAAGGAAACATGAGAAGCATTTGTAGCTGTGTGCTTCGTTATCCACTGTGTTGGCAAAGTCTGAGCAGCAGCATGGAGCAACAGGTGGAATCCAAACAGCTCCGGCACTGAACTTCACCTGTCAGCGTGAAGCAAGATATCGCTCCCTGGGAAAGCAGACAGAGGGGGGAACTGTACCTAAAAGCCCTGAGAATCTCTCAGCAGCCTAGGAGAGCCTGGCCCATCCTGTGGCCAAGAGCCCTGCCCTGCAGGCATGTGCCTGGGGGCACAGCCCGTTTCTCAGGCTGCACGAACACGAGCAGATCGATGCACAATGTCGGGACTCACGCTGAGTTTGGGGTGCTCGGGCCTTTTGCCCAAAGATGAACTTTGCCTTCCAGAAGTTTCATGCTGGGAGGGGAATGCAGGAAATGTGCTTCACCTACAGCTGCCCACGGTGCTCACGCTGCCCAGGCAGCAAATGGATTTGCCTCTCTCTCTCCTCCTGCGTCTTCCCGTCATTGATTCACATTGTATTGTTAAATATAGCTCGGCCCCGTGAAGCTGCTCACTCAGCTTTTACTCCAGCCAGAGGTGCGGGGCACGGAAGGTGCTGGCAGGAGCGGGGCTGGGCAGCCGCTGCCGTTTCTCCTGTACGTGCCGTCCCTGCCCTTATCCCCGGCCACCCCCCGCCATCACCACCATGAAGGGGGTGGCTTTGAGACCCGCTTCGTGAGACTCAGCCCCAGCCCCGGTGATGCTCAGGGTACCGCTGGTACGTCCCTCTGCGGCCGGCAGCGGAGGCGGGGGGCCGCATCCCACCTCGGCCGGGGGTGAAACAGCGGGAACACGCCTCTCCGCACCGGGAGCACCCGGCCTAGGTTGTGCCGGGGTCGCCATCGCCACCTGCTCCCGGAGCCATGGGGACATGGGACCTTGGGGACATGGGGACACGGGGACATACGAACACACACCTCCCCCCGCAGGCGGCGCGCGCCGAGGCCATTCATGAAAAAGTTGACGTCAGGCGGGTGGGCGGGGCCGGGCCCGGGCCACGCCCCCCGGGGCCATTTAAGGCAGCGCGGCGGCGGGCGCGAGGCTCACACCGGAGGCGGTTGCTGAGGCGTTGGGGAGCTCGGTCCGTCCCGTGCAGCGCCGCGTAACGTCTCGCCCTGTGCCGCAGCGCCTGGGTGTCCCTCCCGCCACCCCCTGCCCGGGGCAGCCTCCGCCGGGACTTCATGTCTGTGCTGTGCCCCCTGCCCTGGTGAGTGGGCGCTTCCCGCGGGGGGCGGGCGGGGGGGGGGCGGCTGTGCCGTCGCGGGGTGCTGCCGGGGCCGGGGGGTGCTTGAGGCCGAGCCCCTTCAGCCGCCCCCCCCTGCCCTGGGAGGAGGCGAGGCAGCGGGACGGCGGGGGGCCTCGGGGAGGGGGTCCCACGGCGGGCGGTGCGAGCCGGGCTATAGGTGGCGGGATGAGCCGCAGCGGAGGATCCGCGAGCTGCGGGAGTTCGCTTCACTTTCTCGCGCTGGAAATTCCATTAAGGCTGTAAAAGCCGAGCCGCAACTGGGGCCGCGCGCTCCGCCGGTGTGGAAGTCCCCGAGGTTGTAAAAGAAGTCAGCGGGATCTGAAGCACACCGGCTTGAAAAATTAAAAAAAAAAAAAAAAAAAGAAAAAAAAGAAAACCCAAACCCCCCCCCCTTGCCCTTTTTTTTTTTTTTCTGTGGTTTAATTCACCCTCCGCCGCGGGACGGAGCTCGAGGGAGCGGAGTTAAAAGCGAAGCGCTGCTGCCGGAGCGTCCCCGGGTGTGCTTGAGCTGGGCTGTTGGGGGTAGAGCCAGGGAGGTGCTCCGAGGGCATTGGATGTAGCTCCGGCTTACGAGGTACTGAGCTTTTTCCGCTGCCTTCCAAGGGGGGGCAGGAAGGAAGGGACCAGAAATAGACTGCCTACAGCCTCTGCTGCTCGCTTCGCCGCTTGACTCGTGCTCAGTCCTCCCGGAGCCCCTCAGATCACTGGAATGCTGTCTTTTGTCTCTAGCTCTGATTATCTGAGATCCGCTGAAATGACTGAAGTGATGATGAGCACCCCAGCCATGGATGAGATCGGACTAAGCCCCCGCAAGGATGGGCTGTCGTATCAGGTAAGTGCTTTGCTGGCAGCTGAGGCATTAATCCCAGGTGGAATTGCCTGGGCTGGACTGTAAGCTTGGTCTAACGTACCTTTCCATAGCCTAACCTAATAGCAGGTCTTGCAGTAGTGAGAACTAGTCAACAGACTGGAATGTTTGCTTGGCAGGAGATGGTTGTCTAAAATATCACTCGCTATCAGTGTGGGTTGGCAGAGGATTCGGTTGTTTTGAAGTGACTGAGCCCCCACTCATTCAGCATTCCTGGGGCTCAGTGGGAGATGAGTTAAAGAAGGATTCATGCTACTCACTGGGCTGAGAGGGCTCTTGAGATCTTTGTAACACAGCATACAGTTGATCTGCTGAGAGCAGGAGGATGCTGTTTATATGGCACCCACACCCATTTGATCTAGTTCTTGGTTTTCCTGACTGATGTGCCCATTTGAGAGGGTTAACAGTCTTCTGTAAGATACAGTGAGGCCAGCCACAGCCTAAATGAGCCTTGAAATGTCATTGGAGATATCGGTACCTGGAGGCACGAGTTGCATTCATTCTGAAAGTTCTGAACAATGTAGTTAGCTATTAATCTCTAGATCAATGACTGGGGTGAAGAAGTGGTCTTCAACTAGATCGAGCCTTAATCCTTTAGTCGTAATACCCCTTTCATTTCCTAGCCTTTAGTTAATCAGAGCACAAGTTAGGCACCTTAGCCTTCTAGCTCCACGGTTTCCTGCACTTCCAGGAGACTTGTTGATGAGATCTGACACAGATGCTGAATGCTGGCAGATGACTTGCATCTGCTCTGTGCTCTTGCATCTTGCATCGGGTGACTCTTACCGGCACATCCAGATGCAGGGTTCGTCCTTTGCAGATGTTACACAACCTGCACAGAGGCACTTGCTCTAAGTGTGCATTCAGATGAGGTGCTGTATGATTGCATATTTATGTCTGAAAAGGGAACTGCAAGGCAGCAGCAGTGCACCAGAGCATGAAATCGACTGAACTTTGGGCCACAGCTGAGGCCTCCAGCAGAAGCCAAAGCTATGTGGAGGAAAAGGGAATGCATTCCTTCTTTTAGTCAGGATTCTGGATAATGCATGTGGTGTGGTTTATAGCTGTGCTGTGCTTCAGTACTGGAGTTAGTGGGGAGTATACGGCCCCTCTTTCCTCTCTTACAGACCGAGTGCAGAGGAATGGCAGTGGTTAGACCTGAAGCAAACTAACCTGCATGTGATGTCTTTATGGGTCACATTATGAAGAGGCTTAACCCAGTCAGGTCAAAGGCTTCTATTTACCCATCCAAATTCCCAGGGAGAGGCAGAATCTAGGTGCCCTGCTTGTTCTAATGATCACTTCAGTGAGGCTCTTCCCCAAGTGCTAATGACCTTGATAAGTCTGCTTGGGCCAACTGGGGAACAGGCCTGTTTGGTTTTGAGTGGATCACCTGAATCTGAGCATGTGTGTCATAAGTGCTGACGCCTCATATCTGTGCAGGGCTTTTGCATCCTAGATCTATTCTCTTTAGTGGTCTAGTTATAGATGATTTTTTCCAAATGCCTGCAAGGAACTTCACTTTGATGTGAAGCAAACTGATGGCAGCAAGAGTAGAGGAGCTGAAATGCAAGACCCTTATGGCACTAGCAGTGTGTGGGCTGTGTATGAGGTCTACCTCTAAATCAGGTTAGTGTAAAGAGGATTTGGGGAGCAGGATCTAGCCTTCCTTCTCTGGCTGCTGGGCTGAGAGTGTCACAGTGTAAGTCAAGGTAAGTTGAAAGCATCTGTAAAGGGTTGAAAATTCAACTGAGACTAGCAAGGGCAAATCTGATGCAAATAGCACCATGAACTTTTTGTTCTACCTCAGACTTTGGCACTTTGTGCCTCTTCTTGCTGATGGAGAGAGTTTGGTACATGGAAAATTGTACACTTGTCTGAAAGCTGTAGTGCAATAACTTAAAACCAGGCAGGGCTAATGGAGCATGACTGCTCCTACACTGAGGCTTGTTGTTCTAAGCTGCAGCATCTTCCTCCACTCATCTGCAGAGTCGGGCACTCACAGTATAACAGCCCTTGGCTGGCTATGAGAGGCAAAAAATAACAAGTAGAGCTGGAACCAGGAGAGCCAAGCTTTTAGCTTAAAAAATTTCTCTTGTTCCTTTAGTAGAACTGGAATTTATTTTGCTACAGAGATGACCTCAAACTGGGGTTCAAAATTTCTGCCTTCAAGCTGTGTAGAGCAGGGAGTTGGTCTGTAGGATGCTGCCTGTGAGACTGGGGGCTGCTTCTGCCACCAGAGGCAGGCATGAAACTGTCTGGACCAGAGGAGGTGGTACAGCACAGCAGCACTGCTGGAATTCTAAGGCAAATCAGTACCTGCTGCAGACAGACTCGTCCTACCAAGAGTACTGTTTCAAAGTCTTTTTGCCTTGGATGTAAACTGAGGAAGCAAGCTCATACCCTGAGTATAAACTTCAGCAATCTGATTGCTCTGTCTTACAGAGTTCATTGAACTTCAGGGCTCCTCTCTGTCTCAGTGGTTATGAAGGGAACTTGAGTTGTTGACTTTTTTCTTCTGCATTTTCCACCCCCTGGGGTGTCTGTCCTAGACATCAGCTGAAGCTCTGCACTCCCCTCCCTGGTGAAGCACTGTGCCCTTTGCTGGGCTGGTCATCACTGCTCAATAGTATGAAAACTCAGACTGCAGAGGTAATAGCAGTATTAACTGAGTTGCCTCCATAGGCTTAAACATGCTTTCTCATCATAGGAATGCCCTTTTTCCAGTTAATATGCAAAATGCTTGTCAGCAAGTGTGCTAGCTTCAAAATGTTCCTCTGTAAGACAGCTTTCATTACTGTATTTGTGACAGCAAGCTGCTGTCTGAGCCCCCTGAAGATGGTTCAGCCAACAGATTTCAACGGCCTGAGCAGAAGTGAGTGGTGTATTTGGGGCATGAGTCTCAGAACAGGGTAGCATAGACAAAACAGAAGATGTGACTGAAGAGATGATGTCATGCTGGGTCTTGTGCCTGCAGTGAGAAGCTATTTCTGGATCTTTAATAGATGTCCCATAATTCCCAAGGGACTTACTAAACAAAAAACTCATTGAAATGCAGCTGATGGCTCAAGTTGCCCCTGCTACAAACAGATGTGGCTATGGAGGGCTTCATGCACTTCCTGCCTGGCAGTGTCCAGTGAGCCAGGCCATTCCTGCTGCCAGCCAGAGCTAATGCACTGTTTGCTGTTTCCCAGCCCTAGAAATGCCCATTCTTTGAAGAGCCTCATCAGCACTCTGCCAGCTTGTCCTCTGCCACCGTCTCCCAGCGGCATGAACAATGCCACTGAAACCGAGGCTGAATTAATCATTTTGTGGAGCTGTTGTCAAAACCGTGCCTTGACTGGAATCCTACCTTGCTTCTTGGAAGTGGAGCGGGGTCTGAGCACAACAGAAATCACTTTAATGCCCAAAGTGTGTGTTCTGAGCAAAGGCAGTGTCCTGAGTTGAGTGTGCTGCTTTGCTGCAGGCTGGCTGGTGACTCGCTGGTCCTTCAGGCTCCCGTGGAGGAGACTGGCCTGTGGAGGCTGAGCTTGCTTCATGCCATCAGCTGAGGTTTGGTTGTCATGGGGAGCTTGAGCTCTCTAAGTCATGATCGCGT
Organism: Aleadryas rufinucha; assembly: GCA_013397815.1. Classification (NCBI taxonomy): domain Eukaryota; kingdom Metazoa; phylum Chordata; class Aves; order Passeriformes; genus Aleadryas; species Aleadryas rufinucha. The sequence goes on from VZTH01000317.1 coordinate 520,755, forward strand.
CATGCTGGGATCTGTCTAGGTTAATCATAGCCACAGCTCGCTGGGAATCACGTCAGAGTGGCTGAATCTGGGTAAATAGGCTTAAGGCTCTATCCAGTGGCTGTGCCAAAAGATTGGAGTTTGGGGAAGTCATTTCTGGTGAGTGCAACACCTCTTCCCCAGCCCTGCGAAAGCACTGGCTTCCCATGCTGAGGGGCTTGAGCTGTGCCTGCTGGATCCCTCCAATTAAATGACCACCAGTGTGTTACTGCCCCAAGGGCTGTTGGCTCAATGGAAATTGAACTTCCTCTGTAATTGTTTTCTTGTGAGGTGCTTCGCATCTGTGCAGCCTTGATTTGTGCAGGGGAAGTCCTTCAGCAGAGCTGCTGCTTGCTGCTGTGGAAGGCTTTGAGACCAGGCTGCAAAAAGGTGGTGATAGCAAGCACGGCTGCTAGACAAGATTAGTAGGCAGAGTCAATGTGTATTCCAGGTCTGGGACCTAAATGAAGACAGAAGCAAGATATGGGATAAACAGATCCAAAAGTAATTATGTTTACAGTTAGGCTGTGCACAAGTGTTCCACTGAAATCCAAACTGAGGACAGCAGCTCATCAGAACACCTCAGAGCATGTTTTTCCCCCCCTCTACTTTGATGCCTTGTTACTCTGAGGGAAAATGATTAGATGTAGGAAGTTTCCCTGACATCATGCCCTGAGACAGGGCAGTATTTCTGTGGCTGGGGAGTTGTTGTGGCTCATCACCTTGAGTCACAGCTGCTGTGTACATACTTGGAGCTTGTTCTCAAGTCATGACTACTGTGTGAGTAAATGTATGCATTGTAGCTGGAAAAGTCCTCCAAAGAGGACACTGAGAGATGACTGAAATATTTCCTGAAATGAGCTTGCCATGCTTCTCAATGACAGTAAAGTTTTATTTTCAGAGCTTAAATGCTGATTTGGGATTTGGAATATTGGCTTGATACTGCTGAAGAGGCACAAAATTCAGCTCTTCAGTCCGGGGAGGATGAGTGAGATGTGTCCATCAGGGCTGTATCCTGTACCTGAAGTGGTCTCCCAGTATGAACTTTGCAGTCTTGTATATTGCTACCACAAGGAAGCAAAGCTTTCCCCCAAACCAGTAACTTAATTTGGAAAGATCTCATTGCTTTAGTCTCCCTGTAATACAATTTAAATAGTTTTCAGCCCCATGGGAGGGGAGACAAAACATTTTAACTATGGGTGTTAAAATGTGTATGGAGTACACATGTGGAAGTTGTTTTGAATTTACAAGTGTCACTTGGATTATGGTAGTGCTGAGCTAATTTTCTTAATTGTCTGACATCTCTCCTGCTTTTGGTGTTTCTCCATCCCTGTGAGTGCTGAGAGAGGGTATGAGCCTCCCCAGGGCAATGAAAACTTTCCATTCTTGTTGCCAAGACTTCATCCGAGGATAGCAGAGCTAGATCATCTGAAACAGAGGCAAACATGATCTTCCTGAAATCATTTCAAGCTTTTGTTTCAAGTTCTGCTTTTCCCTGCCCTTTCCAGCTGCAAGGCAAGAATTTGGTCAATTTGTATGTGATCTGGATAAGTTCAGGAGGAGAGCAGTTCCCCAGACATAAATCCAGAGGGGCCTGTAAAAACCAGTCTTGCTGTTAGCAAGAAGCTGTGTTGAGTAGTGTAAGAAGCAACATACGTGTCCTGTGTGGGTCTAGAGGTGTTGGATATGTCTCTCCATAGCCAGGATTTGGGGCTCAGCTGCAGGGGGAGGCTCTGTGGAAGCAGTTGCAGCCCCTTGTGCTGTATCATGCAAGGGAAGGGGTGGAAGATACCTTTGAATTGCTGCTAAATTTGCTTTTAGGCAGCCATCACAACCAGTTGGTTGTCACTTGTCCCCCATCAGGTGACCAGGTGAGCTGGGGGAAGGCATCTGTCTCAGCTGTGTGCAGAGTGGCTCCATGTCATGAATGAGAGGGAGACACTAACCCATGTCTGTTGCCCTCTTTGTGGGGTGGGAGGTGCAGAGCCTTCCTCCCATGCTCCTGAGCAGGGTAATGTGAGCAGAAAGGCTTGGAGGCAGGTTTTGCTGTCCTGGCTGCTGTGCCAGAGGGTGCAGAGCTCCCAGGTCAGAGCTGAGCTGCTGCATTCCCAGCGTGGAGCTTGCTGCAAGTTAGGGAGGTTTTTTCCTCCCCATTGTCTAAATCTGGAGTGGAACCAGATTAGGCCTACAGAACCATCAAATGTAGCATGGCACTACTGGAGTGGGACAGAGCTGGTGCTTGCTTTTTCCTTTCTATAAAGAGGAGTGGGGAGGCTGGCTGGGGTGACCTTTTCACTTGGCTTCCTCAGATGTACAGTTAGTCTTAAACCCTTTTTCCTTATGCCCCAGTGCTTGGCCTGCTGTCACCCTGCCCGTCACATTGGAGGAAATCTGCCTTTCTGTATTTTTTCCATTGACTGTTCACGCCCCTTCAAAGTGCAGTTGCAACATCTCCCTTCATGCTGCCTCAACGATTAAAAAGCATGACTTAGTGGAAAAAATCCTGACCTTCTTGGGTTCGGCCTATCCTGCAGCTGTTTGAGATAAGATTGTGCTAGGGTTTTTTTTTTCTTAATGAAAAAGCTGCACACCACATTTTGTGGATATTTGTTTGTAAGGAAATGACTACTACTTACTTTCTGGAAAAAAATCTGGCAGGCTATTTTCAAAGAAATTGCTCCAATTTGACCTAATGTGCTTAAAATAATAGCAGGCAAAGGTTAGTCTAATTATTATACTGCTATTTTTCTTGCATAGGAGGCTATTTTCATGACATTATCAGCTTATGTAACCTCTTGAACCACACTTTTTTTCCACTGCAACCTTCTAAACCGTGTAATATCAAGGGTATTTTTTTCCCCATCCTGGGTTTAGATAACTTGATGGTTAAGACCCACTGACTGTACTTTCAGTAATGCACTGTGTACCTGAAGCTGCCTTTGTTTGGCCAAGCAGAAGCTACAAAGCTCCAAGGAACAGTTGCTGTCTCACCGGTGCTGGGAGGGACTAATAGCAAGTAGCTCATGCTGCCATGCCCAGGTTGATGTGGTCATGTTCAAAGGACCTCATCTGCTCTTGTGCACCTGAAAAATGTGGATGGTGGGAGCTGGACTCTTGCACCACTGTCCCCAGGACCAGATGATCATGTCCAAACAGCCCCTGATTGGTGCATTATTTTTTGTTACCTTGCCTGACTTTACATTAGGTAGCAGCCCAATGGCTTTCTCAGCTTGGTAGTCTGGTTGCCACAAAATTTTGGATATGAGGGAGAAATGAGGCTGAATATTGCCAAGGAGGTGATGCTGTAGGTAATAGTTTCTAGGCTGAAGAAGGAGTTGATAGGATGTTATTTCACTTTCTGTGGCCAGGGCTTCCCAAGGTGGTAGGTACCCACATGATTGGCACAAGGAGAATGAGGTTTCATGCTTAATGCTCAGGGCTCCTGGATGTGGAGGCCTGCTTTTGTAACTGGAACCACAAAGATCAAAGCAGATCAGATCTTGCTCTCAGAATGGCAGTGCTGCTCCCTGAAAGGATGCTCTTGCGACTCACTTGAATGCACATGATGTTCAAAAAAAAGTACAACCACATGACTTCTCACCTGGCCTGCAACCTCAAGGGGAAAATGCACTTTGTCATTTTCTTCTTTGGGGTGTTTAAATGCAACTCTAATGTGAAATGGGCACTCTGATAAGATTGTTTGAAATAGCAGGTGGTGGTTGTTTAACCTTCTGGTTACTAACGAGGAGATCTGATGAAGCAAGTGGATTTTATCACCCAGCAGCTCCCTTCTGGATGAGATGGGATTTGAAGCTGTTCCCCTAACAAGTTACCCACAAGCTACACAACCTTTTCTGTTCACATTGCAATCTAGTCGTGCAAAGCTGCTGCTAACACTGCACCAGCAACTTTTTTCCTGTACTCATGCTTTGCCTCAGTTCCTAGTAGGATCAAAGTGTGCATCCCAGTGGCACTACCAGCAAGTATGGGCCCTGGTGCTGCTGGGCTGCACGAGCTTGTGCATCCATGTGGCAAACAGTGGGTGGGAGGGCATGGGTAAGGGCTATGCACCTTGAGAGGCTGGAGATCAAGGAGGTCCTCATATTCACTGCATGAGAAATACAGTGTATAACTGCTGGCTATGCCACAGGTACCCCTTTCCTGAAGAAATATGGTCCAGTCCCCAGCTTTTGATAAAATGAGTGTCCTGCTGAGTTTCACTGCTGATGTATGGTAGCTGTAGTGTGCAGAACACTGCCAAAATTATCTCTAAGAAGCAGCTGAGCTATTTCAGGCTGGCACTGTGGTCTTGGAGTGATACCAGGCACAGGCCCTTGCTGCAAGGGCCCTTGGTTGCCATGAGCCTCCTACCTCCCAGCAGCAGGGCCTGGAGAACAAGCCTGTTCTCATGTGCAGCCTGACCAGCAGCAGGAAATGAGATCTCAGATTCTCTGATCGAGATAGCTCCCTGTGCAAACTCAAGAGCATTAATGCAAAAGCAGGGGTGGAGGGGAGAGGCATTTGGATAAATATCCAAAAGGGCAGATACCTATTTGCTGAGTACTATCCAAGCAAGCGCGTGCTTCGGAAGCCTCTTGGGCAGTGCTCATTTCCATTACTTGGAGACTTGAAAAGGTTATTTACAAGTTCAAGAGTATTCCCATCACTCAGTGGTTGACTCTGTGTCCAGACTAGTCTGCCCTGGAGACCTAAATGTCTCGAGCTGGGTTTTGGCTGAGACTGCGTGAATGCAGCCCCTCTCACAGCCTGTTCCTTGGCTCTTTCAGATCTTCCCTGACCCTTCGGACTTTGATCGTTACTGTAAGCTGAAGGACCGCCTGCCCTCCATCGTGGTGGAGCCCACGGAGGGCGATGTGGAGAGCGGGGAGCTGAGATGGCCGCCTGAGGAGTTCCTCGTGCAGGAGGGGGACGAGGAAGAGGAGGAAGAAAACTGTGAAGACGCAAAGAAGGACAACAAGGAGCAATAAATGGCATCTGAGAAAAGGCAAGGGACTGCACCCTTCTGAAGGAAGAGCCACACTTTTTTTGAAAGTCTTTTTAAAAAGACAAGTTCAATTTTGCACCTGCGAGATCTTAGTTTTTTTGTATTCTCTGTATTGGGAACTGAAGCCCTCGGTGTCACCAGACCTCCTGAGGAAGGAAGGAAGTAACGCAGAGAAATATTTGCTGTTCTCGAGATCATTATCTGTATTTTGCTGAGGCTGAGGCAGCAGTGAAATTCCAAGCACATGGCAGAGGGTGACCATGCGAGGACTGCTGGAGGGGGGAGCTCGGGGAGGGGGAGGAAAGTTGGAGGTGGCAGCGTTTGGCTGGGAGCTGCCTCTGGCTAAAAGCATGAGAACAGAGCCGAAATATCTCAGATTTGCCTTTCTTACAGCTTCCATTTAGTGTTTTGGGGGGTGGAAGGGTGTCCATAGCGAAGCATGGCTAAATGATCTAGTGACGAGGGGCCTGCAGCTCTCCCTGGTTCGGCACCTCCTAGGGTAAGGTGAGCGTCCATAGGAGTAGTCTGGTTTCTTGCTCTTGCTGTTGAGCCTGTTTTCCAGCCACTTTTCCTGAAGTTACTTTCTGCCCCTTTGTTTGCCTTTAGACTCTTCAATGCTGAGCAGCTGTATTTGCAGGATAGCGTTAGGCTGCTGCTTGTCATCTCTCCTGCAACGCCCTAGTTTATCTTGCAGGTGGTGAGCGTGAGATGATGTGCATCGGATGTAAAAAGGTGCTTCTGTCTGCAGCAAGAGCTCATGTAGGTTTGAACACCTCAGATTCTTCTCTCCTATTTGCTGAGGCTGCTGTAGGGTGGTCTTGTCTTGTACAGTGCCCCAAGCCCGAGGGTGGAGATTTAAGCCTCCTTGCCTTGGTGTCCTTGAGGTTGTAGGGTTTTGTGTCTCTTAACTTGCTGGTCAGTGGGCTTGAGAGGGCTGGGGTGGGGGGATTCTCCTCCGGCTTTGGACTGCAGGGCCTCCTCAGTGCAGGACAGGCTGGTGGGGGCTGTTGTGGGGAGGGCTGCCAGACCTGGGGGTCATCCAAAGATGAAACACCAGACCTAGTGTGGATCACCAGTGGGGTTTGCAGGATGGGGTCTGCTGGGAGAGGATTAGCCTGGGTGTCCTGAGACAAGATGCGTTCCCGCTTCTTAGCAAGGGTGAAACATTTATGGTTTTAATGAACTGCAGACTGGCTTGTGAAGTCTGTGGTTGTCCTCTCTTCACCATATCCTGCCTCAAGGAGAAGGCCAGTCTGCTGCCAGACAGGGTAACCTGCTGCTTTCCTGGAAAGGGATGATCTTGCAGCTTTGGGGACCAGCTTGGGAGCCAGTCAGTCTTGGGATAGGATGAGAGCAATTACCACCTAAACCAAATCTGGGGTCATGGAAGAGAAAAAGAAATGTCAAGGCCTTAACCAAACTTCCATAATAATCCCAATGCCACCCCCCTTTGCTTAAAACTGGTTCCATTTTTAAAATCTATTTGGACGTGTGTGTGTTTGTATTTTTAATACCTCATGAGTAGTTAAACGCTGGTGGGGTTTGGGAACTGCTTTTAACATATTGGCAGGATTGTTTTAGTCTCGTCTTGCTTGTGTTTCAACATAATGGCAATAATTTATCAGCTCTGTGTAACTATTTTCGGACGGATCAGAGTTTGGAGATGAGTTAGCACAAAGCAGGAGAAATTCAGTGTTCCTACACTGCAGCTGGCCTCTGGCCCAGCCACACAGACCCAGCCACACACTCTCCCTGCCCACCTTGGTGGATGGTTGATCACCGAACGGCCATGATGTGGTGATACCATTTCCTCTAGCGATGGATTCAGCTGTTGTGTCTGTAACACTTGTTCTAGTCTTGCTGTCTTACTGGAATGAGCTTGTACACCTGCATACCAGCCAGTCGTCTTACTTCTAAGTGTTACTCTCTATTGGTCTCTACCATCTGTACCACCAAGTCAAAGCTCTATATCAAAGATATTACCATGTGGGCAGCAGTGAGATGGCAATCCTTGGACTTCAGACCTGCTGTCTGCCCTAAAGACTTTCATATTTCTGTCTGCATCCTTTTTTTGGAAGTATTGTGTATATTTCTATTTGTTGTTGAACGTATCTAAAGAACAAAGCACTCCAGTAAAACTCCTCCTGTTGTATGATATACATTCTATATTTCTGTAATTCTTTTTTGAGCCTCAGGGAGAAGCTAGCATTTTTTTCAAACTACATTTTTGTCACTGTGACAGTTGTAAATAAAGTTTGAAAATGCTTTCCAAACATACTGGCTTTGTTTTGACAGTGAAAGTGGGTTGGAATGGTCAGCCTTCCAGAGCATGGCCAGTCCTGGTGTTTCGGGTCTTAGGTGTGCTGACTTGCAAGGCTAATGCACACACCTGAAGAGACTCATGTCTGTCAGTTGAGCCTGGAGATGCTGGTTTCATGCTTGTGGCTGGCCTCAGTTCATGCCCTATGGCATTGGAAACACAAGTCAACTTTGAGGGGGAGCACCTTTGCCTTCCATCTTCCTGCGGTTGCTCACTGCTCTGTGAAACACTGTAGCAAACTACTGCTCCATCTTATTTGTTCCTGAAAAAAAAATCTGTGTTTATGTCTGTAATCTACATCTATCCCCTCATCTAACCTTACAGAACATGAAGTCATGGAGAGTGGAAACTATTCACAGCTGCTGTTAGTCATATTCTCTGTGCATGCTCTTCCCTGCCCTGAGCAGCACTCATGAAGACAAGTCTTGCCTTGCTGTGTGCTCTCAGGGTCTCAGCTGAGCTACCCAGGGTTGTCTGTGTTGACCTTTTTGGGTCTAGAGGTCAGCTCTTCCTGAGGAGTTGTCTGTGTCTTGTCACACACCGATGGCTCTGTGCTGCAGTTGGTGGTGCTGCTGGAGGAAATGGCATTTCTGAGTGAGTCTGAGCTTCTCTGGTACCAAGGCACTGTTCTGGATGTAGAAGTCTGACCACACCAGGATTCAGTAATTCAAATTGTGTACTTAATGGGATTAAATTTTCCACTAAAATCAGGTGATAAGAAGCAAATACCCTGGAATACTCATATCTTTAATGTACATGGATAGAAGTTCCTGTGATTTGGCAGCTAACACACTAATCTAACCTAGGCAAACAAGCTCAGCTGAGGCTGGAGTGTTATGTTTACATGAGACTAGTTTAAATACACTAACTAATGACCCTTCTATTTAAAGCTTGAACTGAGGGCATGCTCAGTGTGAACCCCACAGTTCAAAGATGAATTGTATCATGCTCAACCCTCATGGATGTTTTATGCTATGAAAACAAATGTAATATGAAAGCTGATCTCTCCTTTTCTTCAGTCAACCTCTAGCAGAGGTGCTTTGATTTCTTCCTCTCCTCAGACATGGAGTTGCTTGCCTTGTAGAAGCTGCTGCAGCATTTCCCAGACAACCAGATGTGCTGGTCTGAAATCAGTGAAGATATTTACTCTTGACCCAGAATGTTTTTGTTTAAAATACAGCACTGGTTAGGGAAACTGCAAATGTTTTGAACTTGTCTGCTAGTTCCGTGTGCTTCACACCAACAGGATTTTCAGGCTCACATCAGAATGAAGAATGAATCCCTATGGATCATCCTGTTCTGGGGCAAGACCAGAAGTGTTGGCCTCTGAGTGGGGCTTGCTCAGCCAGGGGTCTGCCCTGTATCAGCCTGGAGCATTGCTGGTGGGAAGAAGGCTCTTTGCTGCTCCTTGACTCCAGCTATTGTGGCCAAACTGGGACCTGGATCATCATAGGAAAATGGGCTTGCTGCTGAATGGGTGAGCCTTAGTCATCAAAAAAAATCGATGGGTGGCATAAGGACCTTTCTTTGCACATAGAGCTGTGCTTCTCCTGGCTCACATTTAAACCTGAGGCATTTGTCCTCCTCTAAGCTTTGCCCTGTAGTTGAAACTGAAGACACAGCAAGCTGTGCACTGCTGTCCTGCGTAGTTCAGCCTGTGTTCGCTCTCCCAGACATTTCATTTGCAGTGTTCAGTGTGCATCCACTGCTGTTTGGCTTCATCAAAGCCCAGTCGCTTGAACCTCTGTATATGAACTGCTGGCATCTGACTTTGCCAACATTTGGGTACAGACAGGAAAAATTCTTGCTTTGTGGGAGTGCAAAGATAATCCACCAGCACTGCATGTGGCGCGCAACCACCCCTAAGATACAGGTCCCCTTGGTGCAGGTCAAAGTTGTGTTCTGGTGTAACCACACTCTCTGTCATTGCAAGCAACAGGAGAAGCTGCATTTTCTTTCAGGTGAGCTGTCTCTTCCCAATTTTAATCCCATTAGGAAGTTCCCAGCAGATGAAGACATGGAGTTTTCATCCTTGTGATGTTGATCTGATTTGAGATGCCTTGAAGCACAATCAAAACTAAACCAAAATCCTCCAGATGTAGTCACCTGGAACAAACCAAGGGATGCAAGGAGCAGCAGCCTGTGATGCACATGCTCTGAGCTCTCAGAAAGCAATCCTGAGCACTACGCATCTCTATATAAACAAGAGGAATTACTATCCCTAAATCCTTACTTGAGGAGGAAAGCTTCTGGGTGTTTCATGGTCCAAGTGATGCCTTTCTGCTTATGTTTGGACAGCAGAGATCTGTGTCTGGATCTGGGAGGAGCACAGCAGAGTTTAGTTACGCACCTGCCTGGTGCCCCCACACTCAGCAGCGTCTGTGTCAATGTCCCCGCAGCAGGAGGGCAGCGTGTGGGACATCCCTTGAGCCATGGCCCATTCTGGGCTTTCCCGGAGGCCAGCAGTGTCAGTAGCACAGTGACATTGGCTTTGAACCACGTGGGTTAAAAATGTGTCACTTTCTACAGCTCCAGTGATCGTCCACCTGCAGAAAGGGCTGTGCAAGCCTGGCTGGAGAGCAGCTCTGCTGAACTAAGCTCAAACCCATCCTTACACAAGTGAAGGTTTATGAGTGCTGCTTTTAGGAGGGGGAGGGAAGAGGTTTCATGCCCATCACCTAGGGAGGAACTGAGTCCAGAGAAACCTGCTTCACCCAGGAAATGCTTGGGACTGGTGGGAGCGTTGTGTGTGTTTATGTGATAATGAGCCGGGATGGAGAGAACAGGAGCTGCTGCAAACTGAGGGAGGGCACTGTGGGTGGGGTTGTTAGGTGTGATAGTGGGGAGCTGCTCTGCCAAGGGTCCTTTTGGCTCCATGGTTTTGTGCCTGAAGGGCTGTAAATGCTGCCAGGACATACCCTGGGACACCCACTGACCTCTACAACTCCCAACTTTTGCTCAGTGGAAGTTCACCTGGAGGAAAAGATGAGTGGAGCTCAACTATGTCATGCTGTGCTGATGGCCACAGCATGAGCTGAAAGCCTGGGGTAGCAGGCTGGGGCAGTTTGGGTGCCAGGACTGGAGACAGACCAGCTGGGGAAGAGATTCCTTTATTCTCTGGTCCCACCTTCCCTATAATGGTTAAAAGGGGAAGGATTTGGCTTGAAGCAAGAGAAGTATTTTGTTGTTGTTGTTGTTTCAAATCAGACCTTTTACTGTCAATGAAGAGCTTTTTCTCCCACACCATATTATCAACTCTGTGAAAGTTGTCTTGTGCTTTTTCCATGTGAAAACAAAAACCCCCAGCCCCATGCTTGAGGTAAGTGACCTGTACATTGCCCACTGAAGACAGCAAAGACAGGACAAGAAGAGATGGAAGATAGCCATGGCTGGTGGGCAGGGGAACAGAGCCTGGAGGGGTGAACCTCCACCCATCACAGCAGGCAGCTGAGGCAGAACAAAGTCAAACCCACTGTTCTGAGAACCCTGAGGGGTGGGAAGACTGCACGGGGAGAGAAGCCACAAAGGAAGCATGCACTGAGCACTTGTTCCCTGTCAGAGCTGTAACCACACAGGGTTACCGTAGCAGCGATCATCAGCTTCATCTGATAAAAATAAGCAAAGAAGTCGAGTGTATGAGAGGGAGAGGATGTCAGAAGCCAAGCATGAAAATGTCACAGCAGCTCTGCTTTCATTTTCAGTGCTTCCTTCTTTATTCTGCCCTCAGCCAGTTCAGGAGCCCAGGTATTTCCTGACCCATCTGTCCCAGAGTGTGTCCTGCCTCTCTCCCAAACATCCCCTGGCCCAGGGGTGCTCGTGGCCACATGCTGTGTGCACGGTGCCCTGCCACAGATGCTGGGAGCCTCACGCCCATAGCCTGCAGCTCTGCTGCACGCTGCAGGGATGGAGCAGCAGCCAGAGCATCGTCCAGCTATGGCCAGGCAGCTCCCCACCTCCTTCAGGGTTGCATCTCCTGGTGCCTTTGGCTCTGGACTGCAAAGGTGAGGATCAGCACAAGGGGAAACGGGAATATAATCCCAGTGTGGTCACTGCCACGTAACAGCCTGCTCCTGCCGTTCTCTGTGCTGAGAACAGCTCAGCTGGGCTGAGGAGATAGCTCAGGTTTGCAGCTTTCTCCAGCTGCGCCGGGGCAAGGGAAAAGGGTGGCTGTGTTACAGGGGTTTGAGCTCTTCCCACAGGTTCTCTGCATTCAGAGGTACGAGCCAGGCAGGTTACAATCAGCTCAACAAATATTTGTCGAGCACAAGCCTTCCTGAGCGGTGTTTGACTACTCTTTTCCACTGCGGTTGTTGCCAGTACTGTCCAGCCTGCCGAGGCTGCTGCCTGCGGGGGTGAGGACTGACTCCTGCTGCCACGAGAGCTGCAGCCACCCTTGCCCTGCTTGAAACAGCGCCTGTTTGGTGGCCAGGTGACAACCCGGGGTCCCATGGGGTGGAGGTGAACTGGCTGAAGGTGTGTGGTGGGGCAAGCAGCAGAGGTGGAGCTGCTTTCCATGTTCCCTCGGATGGGAAAATGCTTTCCAGTGTGCCGGGAGGGCTCTGTGTGTGTGCTTGTGGGATTTGCCTCTCGGTGCCCTGCCCTCCCCTGCTCCAGTGCCCACAGCTTGCTTTACCCTTGGCACAGCCTACTGAGTAACTGGCACATTCTGACATTGGTTTGGTGGGTAACATAATCCAGCAATGTTCCAGCTGATGGGATCTGGGATACTTTCACAAGGCGGGAAGACAGAGGCAGCGTTAGAGCAAGGTCTCGTGCATAAACTTGCTCTGGCAGTAGGGCCAGGGGGGCTTTGCAGGGGCTCTTCAGTCCCTGCCAGGCTCAGCGGATCGTGCTGGGGCATTATCCCCTGCACCCAAGGACAAAGGGACTTTGTAGTGTGCAGTCTCATGACCTGTCTCTAAACATGGGGCTCTCAGCTGAGCCAAAATGGGATTTGCCCAAATCTTCAGCACTCGGATGTGGATTCCTGGCTGGGTCTGCTCTGGGCACCTGTGTGTGGAAGAGGCAAGAGCCTGTGGGCATTCATATGGGGCAGGCAAGAGCCATCCTGCATGCTACTGTGCACCCCATCGGTGCTCCCAGATGGACTCCCGAGCTGTCCTGGCCCGTTCCAGGGCCTTTCTCAGCTGCCTGTTTGCTGCAGCTTGTTTCACAGACTGCACCCTGCCCATGTGCTCCTTCCCATACAGAATCCTTTCTACTTTTTCTCAGTAGCAGCCCAAGCCTTTTCTCCAGGGCTTCCTATCTCTGCCTCGCTTGATCTGAGCAACTAAACTTCTGTAACTATTCCTGACCTCTCTAAAATAGGATTAGCCACAGAATGCATGAAGTATAGTATTTAACTTCAGTGAGTATTTTGTTCTTTATAGGGACTTGCCATCAGTGACTTTCCATACCTGTCTCTTCCAACAAACCTTAGACATTTGTCTACAGGGAAGGTTCCTGGTGTGACACAGCAGCAGTCCATTTGAGGAAACCTGATCAGAAGAAATGTCCAGAACCACTGCTGTCAGAAGAGATGGTTTATTTGGCTGAGTTTTACCTAGAGAGCCAGCAAAACTCCAGACCCTGGAAAACAGGACCCCAAAAGTTGCAGACCCTGTGATGCCACCTCCCACCCTGGCACTGAGCTAGTCATGCTAAGCTGCCTCCATGGTAATTAAAATCTGTATGTTTAGTCTGAGGTAGTTGTTAGGTCTCCTGCTGTACTCCATGGAAGGAAGTAAACATCTCCAGAAGGTGAATCATCTCAACAGCCTATCTGGAAAGAATGTCCTCAGGCCAGCAAGAAGATGGAGATAACCATGTCATTGATTAGAGGGGTGGAGCAGCTCTCCTGCGAGGAAAGGCTGAGAGAATTGGGATTGTTCAGCCTGGAAAAGAGAAGGCTTTGGGGTAATCTAATTGTGGCCTTCCAGTACCTGAAGGGAGCCCACGAGAAAGATGGAGAGGAACAATTTAGAAGGGCCTATAGTGCCAGGACAGGGGAAATGGCTTCAAACTGAAAGAGAGTAGGTTTAGATCAGGTATTAGGAGAAATTCTTTACTGTGAGGTGTTGAGACTCTGGCACAGGTTGCCCACAGAAGCTGTGGATGCCCCATCCCTGGAAGTGTTCAAGGCCAGGTTGGATGGAGCTCTGAGCAGCCTGGTTTAGTGGAAGGTGTCCTTGTCCATGGCAGGGGGTTGGAACTAGATGATCTTTAAGGTCCCTTCCAACCCAAACCATTCTATATTTTTATGAGTTTGCATGCCCAGCTTTCAAGCAGCTGAATCCAGATGAACTGAACCTCACCCCTAGTTTGTTTTGTGCTTTCACCAGGTTGGGTTTGCCCCCTGCACATGTCAATGCCCCCGTTTCTATAGTGTAAAAAGATTTATGCATCCATGGCCAGCCATTTTGTGTTCACCTAGTGGACTGAATTTGCTGGAAAATTCACATTTCTTAATAAATAACCCCAAACCAGCAGGACATCAGTCACGTGAAGTGACACAACAGGGTGGAAAAAACCCCAGTGGCAAACAGGAAGAATCAGGAACACGGGCAAGACTGCAATGAAGACCATGGAGATGGAAGGAGAGGTGTCAGGGACAAAGCACATGCAGATAGTTCGCAAACTCTTGATGAGGTTCATCCCACCTGAGCTGAGGAAAACAGACCAAGAAGGTTAAATAGACTTCCTGTCTTTTGTGTGCAGCCCAGCTGTAGGGCCTGATCCTGTTTGCTCCTTTGCTCCCACAGCAAAAACCTCTGGCTGTAGATGGGTCTTGCACAGTACCCCATCTCTGTGTGTGTGTCAGAGATTCACCATAACAAATGGCAGACAAGCACAATCTGCTCACCAGGAATCACCTCAGTTTCTCAGGAAATGTTATTTCCACTCTAGTGTTTCATATTAAAATGTTGTGGACTTAAGTATTTCTCTTTAGCATTTTTCTGTTCCCACACATGTCAGTCCAAGTACTATCAGTGGTGGCTCACGCGTGCAGGTTGGCTGGACAAGTCTCCCCACAGATTTCAGGGGGATGTGGGTCTTTCAACCTCCTCTGCTGGGGTCTCACAACCAGTCTGTCCCACCAGGGAAGAAAATATGGGGACCAGCAGCATGCTAGAGGGAACAGCACTTCCCCTGCCTCTCACAGAGCACAGGCTCCGTAGCATCCTTGGAAACGTTTCATAGAAAGGCAGAGCACCCATCAGCAGTGGAAAGCAGCAGCCTGCCATTCATGCAGATGCAGCAGTATGTGACAATGGATGGGTAGTAAAGCCAGCTGTGAGCAGCACAGATGAAAGGCACTGTAAGAAACAGGGTAGGAGAAGCACAACGAGAGGACAGTGTTTTCACTTTCCATCTGTCGATGCCTGCCTAGCAGTAACTAGAAGGAGAAGTGAGAAAATGGCACGTATAAAGTTTTATTTCATGTCTTACCTGCTATTTACCATGTTACATAAAGGCCCAGTCTAGAGCTACTTCAATGATCAGATGCTTAACATGAAGATGTGTGGAAGGGCTTCAGGTTTAGTACCTATTTTCTTCACTTGGCTGCCCTGGTCCTCTGGACCAAAGCAAGTCTTGGGAAATGACTGCCAAAGCTTTGCCTGTGACCAAAACACAGTGGAGGACTGGCAGGAGGACGAGTAACCGACAGGAGCTGATAACAAGTTGACTTTGCTAATTACTGTTTTTAAAGTCCAAAGTCATTGGAAAAAATGAGTAAAGTTAGATTTCGCACACTAACGACAAGAAGAAAGTGCACTGGAATGTCTGAGTCACCGCTCTGAGCACTCCTAATTATACAGAGATATAGTTTTCATACGCTGTGTTACATATTACAAATGTGTGCAGAGGCTTGGAGCAGCCTGGTGTCTGTCATTATGAGTGTTGTTTACCAGAAGATTTGAGGCTGGGTGAGATGACCCAGTGGGCTGCAGTTAGAGGGGTGGGTTTTTTGTAGGTGATTTTATTTGTTTTACACCAAACTGGAGCAAAGTCTGAAACCAGCAAACTGAAATAGCAGGTAACGATTTTCTTGTGAATGTGGGAGCTGGATTTTTACCCACGCAGCTGCTTTGTGCAGGCACACACTCACATGCACTGTGCCCTTCACCCTGTGTCTGCACAGTGCCCGGCTTGAAACCTGCCACAGTGCTGGCTCTCTTGGGAGTCATTCTAACACAGATGGCAGGTTTGCTCTCTGTGTGTGCCAGCCCTTTGCTGGCAGCCTAAGGGGCATTTGTAAACCAAATCTGGTCCAAACTTCACAGTCCAAATTGAGATGATTGCACAGGGCAGGGCAGGGCTGGTCCCTGCTGATGGTGAGCCCTTGGTGAGGGGCTGTGGACCTGGGGAGGTCTGGGTGGTGCCCTGGTGCATCTGGATGGAGCGAGGCTAGAGGTACATCTGCCTCTGCTGGAGCACGCTGCTCTGGTAGCTCCTGGACCAAATCTGCCAGCCCTAGGTAGGAGCCTCAGGCACCCAAAAGCATCTCAGAAGGCAGAAGGTACTGATGCACAGGCTCACACATTCCTCCTCAGCTGTCACATGGGCTTCCTGGGTAATCCCAGGGCACCCAGCATGTGGGCCCTGTTAGGAGATGAGTTTCCTATGGGGCACATGGACCATGAGCTGCAGAGCCAACACCAGTCTGCCCTGTGCGGTGTAAAGATGTCCTTTCACTGAGTGCCCTCCTGGGATGCTGGTCCCAAGGCTGTGGGCAGAGTTCAATTCCAGAGGCAGTGTCAGACCCTGGAATTGGGCACACTGATAGCACTTTTCCTGGATTACCTTCACACTCATGTGACTGAGCTTTCCCAACAAAGCAGGCAAGCAATTAAGGAGACGAGGCCTCATTAAAAAAACCAACCACACCACAGGGCTTGTGACAGGTAGCTGGTGTCTCCAGCACAATTACCTGATAAGCATAAAGCTTTGGAAAAATCCAGCGTGGAAAGGGTTAGGAGCACAGTTGCGTAATTCCTTTAATAAGTTATTTTGTCATAAACCATATGATAAACAGGCAGGAGCAGGGCCAGGAGGACGGGAAGGAGGAGGAGAAGGATGAGGAGGATGGAAGGCTCCTCAAAGCCCCCGCAGGCTGTGGAGGCTGCAGGTCGTTAACTGGTGGTGACTAATGTTGTTATCTATTTTTTTACCCCTTTGAAGTGGTAATGTTTCATCTGTGGTTTGGCCTCTTTGTCCTTTTGTTCAAAACAAGCTTTTTTTACTTTTTCCTTCTTATCCCCCATTGTTCCCCTCCCCTGAGATGGGAGGGATGGGTGGGGAAGCTCACCGGCTCCCTGAGGGTGAGGATGTGCAGCCCCACACAGCAGATTGGAGGTGAGGGGGAAAAAGGGCAATTTACAAATTTTGGACCGCAGGTTCGTATCCTCTCCAGAAGAGCTGGCATCCTCTGCAGCAAGGACCTCAACCCATCCTGCTTCACTGCCACCAACATTTCCCCAGCCCATGAGCAGATGAGAAAGAGGTAACCATTGCACTGCAGTGGTGGTTTTTAAAATAATTTAACCATGAAAATAACTCCTGTCGGCTCTGTGCTAGCCCAGATTCCCAGGAAACACAGTGGTGAGGACTCCTTGCCTCCCCACTCCCAGGGCAGGGGCAGCTGATGACCAGAGCCAGCTAATTACTGCAGGAAGCTGAAAATACAGGCAATTGTGGGGTGGCCAAGCCCTACTGAAAGTGTCAGGTAAGCTGGTGTCCCAGGCTGCTTGGTTTAGTCCCCCTGGGCCTGGCTTTCCACTGCACCAGGGTTTTTTTAGCACATTTATTTTATTTTCCATCCTGTGCTGAGGATGGTGCCTGATTATCAGTGTCAGCATTGCCCCAAGAGGGAGAGATGCCCTCTGGCACGTTGCACCAGCAGGAGGGATGGAGGAGCCTTGTCTTTTTCCAGCAAAGTCCTGGGAGAGCAAAAGGGGCTGGGCAGCATTGCTGGACAGCACTTGCATGTGCTGGGATGTGCCCCTGCGTGTTGGAGCACCTCAGCCTCTGGTGTTTGCACACACGTGGCTGCACACGTGGGTGTGGATCTTCAGCTGCCTGTGAGACCAGGTTTTCCCCGTGGTGACAGCACTGGGAGGGTGTGTCAGCCTGTGTGTGGGGTCACTGGGTCTTCCTTCTGTTCCCCAGGGTGTGCCAGAGTAAGGCAGGACTGGTTTCTTTTGGGGAAAAATTCTAAACAGCTTGAATGGCATAAAAAATGACCTGAAACAGAGCTGAGACACAGTAAAGCATGAAAAATATAATAGGAGCTTTCTGGTAATGGCAGCCTGGGGTGTTTTATGGTGGCGGGTCAGTGTCACAAGATGGGCAAGGGGAGAGGGAACCTCTCCCAGCTCATGTCTACTTTTTCCCTTTTGGAAAGGTGTTGTTTTTATATTTGACATCCAAACACTTTTCTGTCAGCTGCTAAACCAACCTCTGAGTGTTTAACTCGTCTTTTTGAAGGGGTCAAGGAGGGGGCTGAACTGAGCCCGAATGCAAAGGTGCAGATTCAGCCTCAGCATCACAGACTACACCGAAGGAGCCACAGCTCTTCCCGCTTCTGGAGGGATAATTAATCCCCTGAGGTGCCTGCTGACTGCTGTTTTGGGGAACCAGTTTGCAAGTCAGGGACTGGAGCATTAAGGACCGGCTATTAGAGGCAGCTGAGGGTGCACAAAGGGAGGAATAGCTAATTTAAACAAGAATTTTAAGCTCGGGGCCAGAGTGGCTATGCTTGTGAGAATGGAATGGAGGGGGATATAATTTTTAAATAAGTGCCACCTCACCTCTGCCTTCTGCCAGCCTCCCCCACCCCCTCCCCAGTAACAGGCTCTTTACCACCATGCAGAAGGGAAAAAAAAAAAGAATAAAAGGAGAACAGGGACATTCTTGAGATTCTTTCCGATGGAAAAAATGTGTCCACTTATCACTCAGTGTCAACAGCAGCAGACACCTGTGCTTAAACACCCAAAAACAAGGGGCAAGCCAAAAGGTAACCCAAAGCCTCTGCTTCTACCTCCCCATGGGCACGCAAGCAGGACAATGGATTTGGATACTTCTCCATCAGCCCGGTGGGGCTGTGGCCGGTGACTACAAAGCTGTGTGAAGGCAAGCTTTGAGGTGGCAAAGCTGGCAGCACCTTTCCCGCGGCCAGGAAATGCCTGCAGCCCGGCTGCTGGAGCCAGACGTTATCACGCAGTCCTTAATTAGACTGTCACCTACTTATCCCTCCCTCCTCCCCATCCTCCCTCGAGCTCTTGCTTCATCACGTGCTGTGGCACTCACTGCTTTCCCATCCGGCCAGCCTGTGTGGGAAGCTCAGGAAGGGGGTCGATGGATGTGGAACAGGGTGGTAGAAGGGCACTGGGAAACCTGGCACACAGTTTGGGGAAGCACGGAGTCTCTACTCCTTGGCAGGGTGATGCTCTGCGGGTGACAGGGTTGTTGGCTCTCATGGTGCCACAGCAGGGCTCCTCTTGCTGGCACACCTGAGCCATGTGCTGCCCATTTCACCTGCTGGGAATGCCAGGCCCTTCAGGTATCATTGCTGTTGGGGATTTTTTGGTCAATCCATCAAAGCTCCTGCTCTTCCCACTGCCTCATCCACCACTCTCACTGATAACCAGCACCCAGACTTCCCCCATTCCCTTCCTGCCTTTCTTCAACTTCTTGTCCATGGGAAATATCACCTCCAAACATTATAGCAGCCTTGTGTTTTATGGGTCCTATGCAATGCCAAGCTGCTGGCAGGAAGCCACTACAGCCTGACAGTCTGGTCAGGGGAACACCTGCTTCCCATCCCTCAGTCCTCACCCATTTCCTGTGTGATGTTGAGCAAGCTGCTGATTTTCTACATTAATTTCTTAATTAATGCTAACATTTCAGCTTGATTCCTACCCGTGAAGAATGGAAACAATGATAATAATATTAATAATGATAATAATACTACTAATAATGAAGGCCATTCATAGAATGTGCAGAAACACCCTGCACGTGAAGACATAGAGATGGTCAATGATTAGTGAGCATATAATCACAGAATGGTTTGGGTCAGAAAAGACCTTTAAAGGTCATCTGTCCAACCCCCTGCAATGAATATACATCACCAGGCATCACTGCACAAGTATCCACCATATTTCTTTCCTTATTTCTATTGCTGCACTTTTCCTCTTGGCTTGGTCAGTGATGATGCTGTTGAGATGTTTTCTAAATAGAGAAAATTATCTCACACAGTCAATAGGATTTAATTTATCCTGCTAGGAAGATGCATCTTGGTTAAGGCCCATGCATCCAACAGCATCTGAGCCACCAGAGTGGAATATTGGCTCACACCTGCCTCCAGGACCTGACACATCCTGGCTGATGCTTGTTAGCTGAAGTGCTTGGATTTGGTGTGTGATTGCTCTCAGCACCTCTTAGAGCAACGCAGATGAGTCGGGGGATGCCTACATCTGACCTTTCCCAGTGCAGGTTTAACTGTTTAATCACATATTCTTTTGGTTATAGAATTCAAGACAGCGAGTTTTATTAGCATTGCTTTATCAGTTGGAGAAGTGACTTTTTTCTCCTGTTATCCAGCATTTTTCCCCAAATCCAGCCACTAAGCAGCGTCCGCTAAACGCTGCATAATTCAGCATCATTTGGTGCCTGTAATTCTGCAATTACTCTTCAAGGCTCATTTGCTTCAAGGTCTTCAGGCTGTAAAGTTATGGGAGTGTGGTTAGTTGATTTTCAGGAATGTCTACTCTCTGGCAGGGGCTGGAGAAGGAAGGAACCAAAAAGAAATGCATGCAAATTCAATGACATAGCAGGAACTTTAGAGGCTTTTCAACACAGCAATACCCACAGGCAAAGGAATTGTAATTGTGCAGGGGAAATACGGCCTCACCAACTCCTACGATTTTATCAGGAATCTGGTAATTTCCAGAGTGTCCTTAAAAGCCCAGCTGCTGGAGTCATCTCATTGTTAGGGAGTCTCAGCTTCCTTTTAAATGAAAAGGAGCATTTCCAGTCTTTTTTTTTTTCCTCCCCCAGAGAAAACCTTTAGAAAGTAAAGTAAGCTGAAGGTTCAGACATGGAAGGAAAAGAGAACCCAGGTCACACCAGAACTAAGCAGAATATTAATGCAAAGATCCATGATCAAAGCCATGCTTATTCAGTGGTGTTTTCTGGTTTTGGAAAAACTCAGTGCCAAAACAAAACCTATCACCATTTTTATCTGAACTTCTGGTTTGCAATCACTTGTGCTTGGCTGTCCCAGCCTTCCATCCTTGCTTGGAAAAACCTTTGGCCGCTCCAGGGTGGGGCAGGAGGAGATGTCGAGGCTCTACCCTTGCTCTTTTTCTTTTTCCTCTCCTCATTTTCACTTGTGACCTGCAGTTCTCCAGCTCTTGGGGCCCTAAGAGTATTTGCAGGGCAACTGGACCCTTAATGGGATGAGTCCTGGGGAGTGCAGGCTCCAGGACCAGCTAAAGTCTCCATGCAGACATGGTGGAGAGGGAAGGGAAGGAAAAAGGCAGCTGAGCAGAGGGCAAGGGAAGGAGAGGAGTTTGCTTTGACCAGAGGACATCCCCTGCCTTTCCAGGGGGGTCATTACACAAACCTGAGATGGGATGGATTCCCAAACAGAAAGCAAAAAGACTCTTTGCTTTTTTAAACAATGCACCTTTCCCTCAGAAAATGGCTTTTTGTTAGAGGCCATGAGCTTTTACAGCACCTTTCAGTAGTACCATGTCTGTCCCCTCCTTCCTCAGAGGAGTTACTTGAGCAAGGCTGGAGATAAACACAGTCAGAGATGGGAAAACTTAACGTTTTTAGAAGCTTCACTTAGTAGTGGATCAATGTCCAGAGGTTTCAGCACTTACTTTGAGTGTGTTTGGACTTCACTGGGCCTCCTGGCTCCTGGAGGCAAAAAAATGAGCTCTGTCACATCATGTGTTCTGGTCTCAGCAGGCCTGTGGCAATGCAAGCACAGTGCCGATTGCCTCCAGCCCTCTGGAACAGCCCTCTGGAACAGCCCTTTTGGAACAGCCCTCTGGCTGCCCAAGACACTTCCCCAGCTGGTGACTCTAATCTTCTCCCAGCGAGCTGGCGGCTCTCACAGAGGAGGTGTGTGTATGAGGCTCTCTCCATAGCTTTGCTGTTGGTCCAAAATCCAAATCCCAAACTTCCAGAGTGGGGTTTGGGTTTTTTGTGTGAGTTCTGCAGGACATTCGTGGAGGTGCAGCCGTTGTGATGTGAGGAACTGTTCTGCATGAAAACCAGGTGGAGCAGTCGGAGCCCTTTCCTGCAGTGCCTTTGTGCCAGCAGCAAGGGCTGCGTGGGAAGAACTCCTGCACACTTAGTGCAGCACTGAGCTCTGATCCCCTTCACTCTTCATATTCCCATGAAGTCCCTCTCTCTGTCTCGCTGCCTGTGCGATTCTGCCAAAGGTTTGGGTTCATAATGCTGCCAAAATGTCTTGCTGAAACCTAAGAGTGAAAATATTTCTGTTTCTGAAAGGTCCCGCATTGCTGCTGACAAGGAGTGAACTCTTTCTTTCCATAGACAAAACCCTAAATGTCTGTTCTGGCTCTAGCAGACATTAACTTCAGCCTAAGGAAAACAGCAACAAATCAGGAAAGCCAAGTTTCCTGCAGAAAGCCCAGTGTTTGGCCAGCCGGTAACTGAGTGCTAATTCCAGGAATAAAACAGCTGCTATCCTTGCACACAGGCAGTTGTCTTGGAATTTAAAGAGGAAATAAAATGGGGAAGGGAAACAACAACAAAAAATTCTAAAAACATTATGTATAAAACCATGCCAAAGGTATAAGAGCAGCAGAAGTTCTCGTTCAATGAGTTGCTTGATAGGTCAGCAAATACTGCAGGTGGAATTCTGGGTCCTGTGAAGCTGACTGTCAAAATTGGAGGCTGGATCTTTCTCACAGACCAGGCTGTGCATGTGTACTTCATTTTGCCTAAAATGATTGCAATCTGTTTTCATGCTGTTCATGGGAAATGCTGTCCCAATCCATGGAAAAACAGAGACTGAGATGCAACATGCATCAAATCAACGTGGTCCCTCAAGTACAGATTCAGGGAGGCTTCAAAATCCAGGAAAAAGTAGTGACCAAACAATTTCCACTGCTGATTGAGTTGAAACAGAGAGTTTTACCTAGGTGGGAACTTGCACAACCCCCATCACTTTGTCATCTTGGTGCTTCATCTTCTTCACTGCATTCATTCTTGTGCAGCACCAGGAGGTGCAAGTCTCTCCTAGCACAAGTGAAGAAAATAATCAGAGAGCTTTACTGAAGTCTCTTCACCTGGCTGTCTCGCCTATAAAAGGCCTTTGTCTTCAGCTATGGCTTAGTACTGATGCAGGATCTTTATCTGGTGCACCTTTCTTTTGTCTCTGCCCCTTCCTCCTGTCAAGAGCAAAATAGTTTCCTCTGTATTTAGTAGAGGTGCTGTGCAGCACTGAAGAGCAACACCCTGAGGTAAGCCCCAAAATAGCTTTTATTCATGCTGTGCTGGTTCTTAGGGAGGGCTTCTGTGTGCACAGGAGCTATTTCTAGTTTCCATTTGCCACATCTGCTTCACCCGCCTGTCTTGTATACCCCTTTACTCCCCAAATTCTCTCTGTGAGACTCTCATTTTCTTCTCTCTCTTGATTCTGCTTTGCTGTCCATCCCCCCTGCTGTGTGTGGCCTGGGTAGGGTGGGCTGACAGGGTCTGCTGCCTCTTCCTGGGGCCCTGCTGGTGTCCCCTCCCTTTGTAGGAGGCTTCTCTCCTTGCCCATGCAGAAGGCACTGGGCCTCTTTGTGGCATGACGTTGATCTGTGTGCATCAGAAAACAGAATGGCTCTGGAGGAGGGATGGCTTTGGACCAGCTGAGGAGCTGACATCACTCAAAAGCCTTTAAATCTCCTGTCATTTGGTCTACAAGGACTTTGGAGTGTGTTTATAGATGCAATCTTATAGATTGCCAGAGGGAAAAAATATTCCCCTGTCCTTTTTGCCTTTTCCACTATCAGAAGACACCTGGGGAGGGAAAAGCTGTGCTCCCAGCATCTGACTGCTCTCTCTGTGCTGCTCCATGGCAGGAGGTGGGAAACCACCAACATCACTGTGCTGTTTGCTTTGCCTCCCTGCAAAGTGCCACTGCTGGCAGGGAGCCACGGCTGGGGCAGCCTGCTGAGGTGCTTTGCTCTCTCTTCCTCTCTCCCCAGCAGCCTCTTGACTTCATGGGAACAATGGGATGATGTGACTGGAGCCTTATAAATACTACCTCCCCTTTGAGGCTGTCACACCAAACAGGAAGCACAGACAGCCCCAGAATAGAAATTCAGTCCTCGCTCTGCTGCTTGGCAGAGGCTGCTCCCAGGGAATGCTGCCTGCCACACTCCTCCTCATGTGGCTGAGCTGCTCTGCCCCACACTGTGCTCCCCAGGCCCTGTCAGGTGCTTTGACTGGACCATGGTCACCAGGAGGTCGTCCCCTACCTGGAACTGGCAGGTGGATTCTGGGATATGCCTTGCCCTGGCAAGTGATGTTTCCTGCAAGGATGGAGATATGTCGGGAGGGTGGCAGGAGCCTTGGGAAGGTGAACAAGGAGGTGATGCTGATTTTGAGGTCAGATCACAGGGGAGGCTGTGCTGTGCCTGCCCCTGTTACCCCTGCTCTGAGGTAGGTTGCTTGTTGCCAGAATTGCAAATATCCCCTTGACCTGCTAATAACTTGCCCTCTCCAAACTCATTTTCCCTTTTGCACCAAACCGTGGGGCATTAGCACATGCACTTGCAGTTGCCACTGGGGTGTTGTTCCCTCTCTAACACACTTACTGGGACATCTGTTGAAATCAATAGACCATTAGGAAGTACCCTGTAAGGGTGTTGATCCAAGTGAGGATGCACACCAGGTGGAGAGTTTGGATGTGTCAGCCAGATTGCAGGATCTCTACTAAAGCAAAACTTTCACGCCTGCTTGCTTTAAACAGCCCTGAGCATCCCGAGTAATCCCCTCACTCCCTCTGCTCGTCCTTCATACTTGGTGTATTTTCAGCTCCTGAGAGTGGGCATGCAGCATTTAAATGAGGCTCCAGTCACTGAGACCTGCTGCTCCTTTCCTGCAGTCCAGGAGTCATGTGACAGTGCCGGATTTTGGACTTCAGAAGATCAATTTGTGCCAGGCACGTGCTGCTCAGTGGTGCAGAGACAACACTGTGTGGGTCAGTGGTGCTGAGCAGGCACAGAAGTGTGTTGGTGCAGCAGGGTATCACATAGTATTGAGGAGAGCCATAGCCTTCCCAGGAAAATCCTGCTGTCCCCCAGGCTTTGACTGGCTTCCTGTCTGAATGAGGATCATGGAGCTCTACCTATTAGAATGAACTTTTTGCAGAAAGTGCCATCTCCCAGTCTTTGTGCTGTAATAAATATCTTTATGCTGGAATTTGAAGTATTACATGCAGCGCTGGCCTCTGGTATGAAGGCAGGAACCATGTTGTGGCCAGAGCTAAATCTTTGGTGTTGACTTTATTAGAAAGTATTTGGGCTGGGAAGGGGCTCGATAGAGATGCTTGGAAAAGACAATTGCAAAAGAGGTGTCCCAGTGTGCACAGAGGAGTTGTCCCTCTGGGTGAACAGCGATGCAATGATGTCTTCCTGGAAGACATAGACTGACTTCCTAGCTCAGGGACCCATCAAACCTCAAAGTTTCCCTGAAGACTGATGCACGTCCAGGCTCTGGGCGTGTGAATGGACTACAGAGTTGTAGTTGTGTCCTTACCTGACAGCATGGCACGTCTCTACCCAAATGGAATCTCTCCATCAGTGCCTGAATTGCTTTAGGCTTTGCCAGGTTGGGAGAAGAGTTCAGAGAGCTGGGGACAGACAAAGGTATTCCTTCCTTTGTGCTATTGACACATTTTAGCACAGATTTTAGCTAGTATTTCCTGGAGTTTGTCCTGAGCACCTAAATGTAAGTAAAAATGGGAAATTTCACATGGAGGAAGAAATTAACTTTGGTAACCCCCAGCCTGGCATCTTGAATGCTTTTAAACAGCCCTTTAAAGACCCATTTCTAAGGCCTTTCACTGACAGTGGGGACATCCTGACCTGAGCTGGTTACAGCAGACAAAACTTTGCTTCCCTTTCCTGGCCATCTTCTGTGCTTCTGTCTCATTTTCATTGCTGTTCTTTAACCTCAGCCTTGCCACTCTCTGAAAAGTGCAGTAGTGATGATAACATGCTGCTTTTGTCTGCAAATCGTGCTGGTACCTATTGGTGGAAACACCCATAAGATGCTGCTGTGCCGCTGGTAGGGGAAGGATGTCAGGCCACTCCTCAAATCCTCTGTTCAGTTTTTGGACCTCCCACCCCAAGAAAGACATTGAGATGCTGGAGCGTGTCCAGGTAACAAGCAATAGGACAGGAGGAAATGGCCTCAAGTTGCACCAGAGGAGGTTAAGATTGGATATTAGGGAAAATTTCTTCGCCAAAAGGGTTGTCAAGCCCTGTACAGGCTGCCCAGGAAAGTGGCCGGTCACCATCCCTGGGGGCATTTAAAAGATATATATCTGTGGCACTTAGGGACATGGCTTAGTGGTGGAGTTGGCAGTGCTGGGTTAATGGTTGGGCTCGATCATTTTAAAGGTCTTTTCTAACCTAAATGATTTTATGATTTTCTGTCTTGGCACTCAGGACCTGCCAGCCTTCCCTCGCATATGTAGGTAGTCAAGAGGTTGCCAAGCTTGCAGAGTTTCAAGACAGGAGCAAGGCTTTCTGACATTTTCAATAACCATCTCTGATCATTATTTTACCTGGGTGAGAAGGGGTTGAACTTGTAACTTGTGTGAGGCTGAAGGTGTATCTGGTTTTTAGCAAGTGGTTTGTACGATGGTGACCCTCTGGGAGTTAGGCTGAGATAAAACAACATATCACTGCATCTTCCCGTGGCTGTGTCTGAGGTTTCCAAGTTACAACACTACTTATTCTCAGCTTCATGCCCCAGTGCTACTGATAATTCATGTTTCTATCTTCCATCATGCATGAGGTTAAACATGACCTCTCCTGAAACGCTGAGTGTCTTCTTCCCTGCACCTCAAGGTGATGGGCTAGGAGCAGATATGCTGAGAAGGAAATAAAAAACCCCAACATTTGAAGATGAGGAAATGTGTTTTCACACTCTGTTTGCAAGCTGAGATTGAAGGAGAAAAAGAGCAAGGACTGAGCTTCTGTGTGGCAGCTGGGAACTGCCTGGCTCAGGAGGCTGGGTAATGGGCTATGAAAGTCCTTCACCTCTAGGTTCACAGTGTTCATCCAGGCCAGCACTGGGGGAAATGGTTGCTCTGGCAGAGCTGCTCAGTGGTTTCTGCAAATTAAAAGGACTTGATTCCTCTCTGAGAAGCTCTGTTCCTGCTGCAGCAAGTGCTTAGGGAACCAAGAGCTGGTTTTGGCAAGACTGTTGTTGCCCTGTTGGAAATGACCAGGCTGCAATTAGACCAGCTGATACAAGTGTGCACTTGTGACTTGGGCACACAAATGTGTTCTCATCTGCTTGGTGCCAGGTGAGAAAATGTGAGTGCTCAACTCAAAAGAACCGAAGAGATGGGCTGAATATCAAAATGCAGTAACTGGCCGGACTGGCAAGACAAGAAGTGAATGAGAGTGCCTTCCCATGGGCAGATCAATCCTTGGTGGTGGTAGCTGGGAGTCTGGAGAACCATCCAAGATTACAACCAACTCCTTGACTGCCCCTTCCTGGGAAAAGAGTGGCTTCACATATAGATGCAAACCATTACACACTTGTCATCAATAACTTGTCAAAATGTTGCTGTGTCAGACCCCAGAGAAATTTGCATTCAAGATTAGAGAATTTCTGGCTGAAGGACCAGTTGTATGAAATTCAGGAAGGGAGGAGTATAAAAAGCACTTGCTATTCAGGAGAGGGCTGGGGAAGTGGCATATGCTTTTGGTGACTTTGCAGGTGTCAACAGTGACAAAGTGTAAACTTCCCGAGTCAGGCTGCACTCGGCTGGAGGTGGTGGAAATGCTAAAAGGTTGGTGCAAAGTGTGGCTGCCTCAGCAGCTCTGGGCAAGGAGTGAAATAATTGGCTTGACCTCAGGATAGGCGTCAGACAGGCTGTGCTTGAACACTGGCTTGTTTCAAGAGACATCAGAAGAAAATGTTCAGAACAACCACTGATGGAAAATCTACAGGAGGGAGCTTTGGGGCCCTCAGAAAATGGGAGAGCAGCTGATGAGACTGGACTAAACAGAGCTTTTGCAGGAAGACTGATGAACCTTTTTGGGAAAAAGGTTCAGGAAGAAGAGGAGCTGGATCCAGATCTGCATTTTCCTGTGCAGATCTTGAGAGACTGCAATGCTTTACCCATCCTATGTGTTTTAGGCACTTTGCAAAGAACTTCAAGCATTTCCTCAAAATCTGGTGTCAAGCTGGATGCTTGATCCTGCTCTAGCTAAACTCCCCTGCTTTTAGAACAGATCACCATGCTACAATGTACTGTAAAATTAAACTGGTGGTGCCTTCAGGATGCTTGTACTGTGTGTGAGACGGGCATGGGGAAAGCCTAGCACTCAGAAACTTGCTGAACTGGGAAGATAAAAGATAGCAAAGCACTAAACCCATGCAAAACATGGCTGTAGCCAGGATTCAGCACTATCAGTGGCGACGGATGTTGGGGTGTGTGGGTTAAGGGATAAAGGGCTGTAGCCAGGGTGAGGTTATGGGGCTGGCAGCTGCTGGGCACTCTGGCAGTGCTGTGACTGGGCTGAAGGGCCTGGAACACACAGGGCTGGTAAAGGATTTGAGGAGATGGCTGCCCACTGAATTCCTTGTGTGTGTGTGCTGCTGGTGGTGCCGATACCCGGCTGTGCTGCACAGGGTAAGGCAGGAGGGAAGGGAAGGGATGCCCAACCCAGTGTGTGGCTGCAGGCATCAGCCACATCTCTGATGCTGGGGTTGGGAGGGCTGTGAGCAGATGTCATGGGCTGAAATCCTTCTATCAGCAATCAGAGGAAAGGTTGGGGCCCTTAGGTTTGCCTTAACATCTGATGCCAGCACCCCAGAGCTCCTTGGGGCTCTCTGAGCCTGTGCATCACATTATTGCAGTGACCTTTCTGGGATTGCTTTGGGCTTGGTGTCTGCACAGCCTACCCCTGTCTATATTGAAAATAGGATTACTTTTTACTTTCCACCTCAAGAGGCAAATTGAAATCCATAGAGCAGGATTTAAGCCGTAAAGGAATTCCTGTTAATTAGTCTCCTAAAAGTGGAAAAGGCAGAGAGGTAAGATGCAAAGCCCCTTATCTCTGGGGTGGGCTGTGCCAGAGTCATTGGGGGCTTTTCTGTTTGTTCTGTTTCTGAGGTAAGTACGCTCACTAATGTCCCGTGGGGGACAGCAGGGTTTAGCAAACAAAGCCCTGTGAAAAGGGAGAGCCAGAAATAGAAAGGCTGTGGATATGGAAGCCCCAGGCAGTGTCTTCCTCTGCCTGGAAGAAGCATTCCTTATTACAAAAGCCACCCTCTGACTGGATCTCTGATGGCCCCAAGCAGTCAGGGGAAAACAAGGCAATTTTTTTTTTGAGACACAGTAAAGACATATCCGTAAAAGAAGCAGCAGGAGGGAAGGTGGGAAAGGGAGGAGGAAGAGAGAAACAAAGGGAAGTTGTACCCAGACTTTTTACTGTCTGAAAACAGTCTCGGTGTTAACCCTTCAATAGTGCTTTGAGCATCCTCAAGTCCTGGAAATCTGCTAATTAATCCACAAGCTTGTATAAAGGTGAAAACTTTTCATGGGCCCAATTTGGACCATGTTTTGCTGAAGAAATGCTCTGCTTGTGGTTGATTCAGTGGTAAAGAGAAGAGTTAGGACCAAGGAGACAGCTCCTGGGACATTGAATGGCTGAAAGGTAGTAAATAGCTGGGAAGGAAGCCTGGGGAATAAAGGCAGGATAAAGCTAATAAGTCTCACATGCCCACCTTAAGGGTATGGACATGAAGTGCTCTCTGGAGAGTGTGACAGTGTCACAAGGGAGAGGGAGTTCTGGCCTTCACAAAATGATGCTCGGCATACTTAAGTGGTTCCCACAGACGACAACATTCTGTAATGTTTCTCTGTTAATCTCGGGTATTTTTAAAGAAATGTTTTGCATTTGGAGGGAGTAATGGAAATTCACAGAAAACATGAAAAAGCTCAAACTGATTTCCAGGAAATTTGCTAGTAACAGGTTTTGCTTTTGTGGGTAGCAGTAGTAAGACACAGCATGAAGGTGCTTTGTAACATCCCAGTACTTTCTCTGTTAATACTCTCCAGATAAACGATGTCTTAAAAGGGTTATTTATGCCTCTTTAAAGGCTTTTTGTGTCCCAGCTGGCTTCAGAGGGACTGCCCCACACCAGCAGCAAAAACCTGTGTTCCCAGGAGAATGGTTTGTAGGGATCCACCTTGGAACTGCAAGCTCCAAACACAACTCTTCTGCTTCCACTGTCCCCTTCCCAACTCTTGTGGCCCTGCTGTGTCTGAAGCAGAAGCTGTGCTGGTGCCTTCATTCCTTTCCTGTACACCTCCAATGGGGAATATTGCATGTGAGAAGGAGCAGGTGTGGGGCAAACAAACCAAACAGAAAGAAATCCTGCAGAAAGCTTGGAGTGGATGTGGATTTCATTCCTTGTGGGTGAGTGGCTCACTCCATAGGTTTGATCCACCGATTTTACATTTCTTGTTGATGATGTCCAACAGAAAGTCACAGGGTAATTCAAGACCTGAAACAAGGGACATGTGAAAGGCATAGGAACACACGCCTGTCTGTTGGGGGGCCATGTATGTTGCTAACCTGACTTACGTGCCCTCAAACCATATCAGAAATGTGCATGGCAGCTAAACACAGTCAGAGCTTCTCAGGGTGATGAGGCTGTTGAGGAAGGGTTAAGTAGAAACAATGGGATAAACTCGGCGAGGGGAAATGTAGGTTGAATACCAGGAAAACATTTCTTCACACTAAGGTCACTTGGGCTGGGAGAGAGGGAAGTGGCAGCTCAGCCAGCTGCCTTCTCTGTGCGCGGGATGGCTGTGGGGTTGGGGATGCCGGGAGGAGAGGGATCGGGTTCTGCAGAGACGCTGCCTGGCAGTGTTTTCTGCCTCTGAGTGCTCATGAGCGGCTGGAAAGGGGAAATGTCCCAATGTTTCTGAGCCCCTTGAGGGTTTTTACTTCGGCCCAGCAGCAGGGATGGGCTCTGAAATACATGAGAAGGAAAACCAGGGATTAAGTAAGGAAAAGGAGTGGCTTTGAAAGAATTCATTGGAAACCTTTACCTGAATAGGCAACAATCACTGCCCAGAAATATCTGCAAAGAGAAGTGTGAAAGAGATGCCTTTGGCCACGAACCAGGCTGATTAGGGATCCCTGATGGTAGCCTGGGGTGAGGCTCAGGCTTGGCACTGCAGTGGTGCTTATGGCAATTTGGACTGCAACAATTCCCTGCACCCCCTGTCCTGGTCAGGTCAGCAAATCTGGAGAAAATCCTGCCTCTGCAGCCGGGTTTTCTGCCGAGCTGGAAGTAAAACATGTTGGTCTCAATGGTACCTAGATAGGCTGCAGTGAGGATGTGTGAAGGTAAACCTGTGTGCAGGTATGAAGGAGTCTCTCTGTCTGAGGAGAAAGTAGATTTAGATAAAAATACAAAGGATAAATATGGAATCATGGAAGATTTTTTTTTTTATTTAGCTTTTGGGAATATTCAGCCCTTTGTGCTGAAGACAGTTTACAGCATATAAGTAACAGGAAATGAGACTCTGAAATATTCCCTTGCTTTTTTGTATTGTACCTTGCTACAAAAAAAAACCCAACAAAACAACAAAACAAAACCAAAAAAACAAACAAAAAAAATCTAATCTTTGGAAAACTGGTTTTCCTCTTGTTCCTAAAGATTATGAAGGATGGTTTTGGATCAAGTTTTTCACTGTCCTTTGAGGGTTCTATGAGTGGAGATGGACTTCATATGTCAAAGCTTGACTCCACCTTCTGAAAGGTTGCTGTCGCAGCACAGAACAGAGATGGGACACTAAAATTAATTCCGCAGTAATTCACCTGCCAGTCAGCCAGCTCAGCTGTGTCCCTAGTGTAAGTGGCATCCCAGTTACTACAAATCCTCTTTAATTCTTCTTAATTTTTAGTCGCTAATTCAGATGTCATCTGAAGCTGCAACAGAAGAAAACACAGAGACTACAATTTGTTACTTAAAGAAACTCCTTGGGAGAACTGCTCAAGGTGTATTTGTACACCTGGGCAGTATGAACGAGGCCACTGAACTATTACCATTACCAGGAGAACTGTAACCAGGAAACTTCAGAAAACCATCCAATTTTTTCAGTCCTTCTCTGAAGCCCTCAGAAGAGGAGGCCAGATGGGAAAGGAATTTATCATGGAATCTGAAGGTATTGGCATCTGGTCTCTTCCTGGCCTGGGGACAAAACGTCCGAGTTAGTATTTGAAGGCTACTTTGCTGCATGAAATTGTGTGGTGGAGGCTTGGTCTCATCCCACTTCGTGGTCTAACTGGCCTCCTTGAATTCAGCTTAAGTAAAGATGTTGCTGCCTGAAAAGGTGCTGGGGGGAGCTCAAGCCTCCTCCCTCTCAGCAGTCAGGCAGGAGAAGAAGTGGTTGGGGTTGTTCACTCCCAGGATCACTTGAGGCATCATTTCCACACCGTGTGTGGGACATGGTTTTTCAGTCACTCCTTGGCTTGGCCTTCCCAGGCTCACTGGAACTGTGGTGTCAACACCTGGATGGTCCCAGCTGGTGATGGGGCAGCTCCTGGATGACACTGACTGCTGGCCTTGGGTGACAAGCAGGCCTTTTTTTAAAGACCCTTCAAAGGCACTGAGAAATACAAAGTGGATGCCACTGACAAGCTAAAATGTGACACTTCCATATGGATATGCTGGCACTGCTGCAAGATCCCTACAGGGGTTTGAGCCTGATGCCTGAGATGGCCACCTAAAAAACCAGAGACTAGACAGGAATAAGGGAATAAAGGTAGGTATTTATTTGAAAGGCCTTCAAGGTACACCCTGGGCAGGCCAAAGGCAACACCCAAAATGGACCCAGAGTCACGAGTTCTTCACACTTTTATAAGTTTGGTTCATTTGCATATCAGGGTTAATTCTCCAATTAAAGCTTCAGTTAATTATGTAATTTCCCCAGGCTTACCCCCCCTTCTAAGATTTTGGTTTACACATTTTGGGCCTAGGACAGTCTGTGTGTCCTTGAAGAGCAAGCCTGGAGAAGCTTTGTTATGTCTACCTAGCGTGAGAGAACAGAAGTTAGCAGGCTACAAGAAACTTCAGAGTTACACACTAGGCAATACAGGATTTGAAAAATATAAAAGTTAAAACCCAAGGCATCAAGCCAGGAACAACAAAACCAATATTAGAAGGGATTGCACTGCCTGGGAAAGCATTAGGGCAAAAGTAGGTTTCACATTTTCTGCCACTAGTGACACCAAGGCAACAATATGAGTGGCAAGGCGTTGGGCAGAGTCTGTCCACCCTGCCAGACCCTCCTGCCTCCCAGTGCTCCCTCAAGAACCCACTAGGACTTCAGGCAGTGACTGAAAAGAAGTGATGCAGTTAATGAACAGGAGAAAATCAAGGTGGTGAGAGATACCTGTCCTCTTAGCTGGTGGCAGAGTGTGGATAAATGATGGTGGAGTGAAACCGTCATGATAGTTTGGAATGGCTGTGGCTGAAGCCATAGAGTGGGTCCTGGGGTGCCACAGGGAGCAGGCAGTGTTTGCCTGGGTGCTGCACTACATGATCATTGCCATGCTTCCTTGCTGGAAACCTTCCTCCTGCTTAAAGGTCCTCTCCGCCTCCTTTTTCTTTTCCAAATTGCAGCAATTCTGCTTGGGTGAGATGGAACTTGTTTTGCCTTTAGCAGCAGAGGAAATGCAGAAAACACCATTGAAACTCGGATGAAATATGCTTGTTCTGTAAGGCTGAGTGGGTGGCTGTGAGACACTCAGCTGCCTGGAGCTGCTTCAGATGAGTAAACAGGGGTAGGAAGTCCCTACCCGAACAGAACTCAGAGCAGACATCCAAACTGTGGTTGTAAG
Organism: Aleadryas rufinucha; assembly: GCA_013397815.1. Taxonomy (NCBI): domain Eukaryota; kingdom Metazoa; phylum Chordata; class Aves; order Passeriformes; genus Aleadryas; species Aleadryas rufinucha. Next base: position 554,236 of record VZTH01000317.1, read on the forward strand.
ACGAGTAAGTACAGAAAAGCTGGTTTGATATCCCATGAAGTTTAAAGCTTTGGCTTCATCCTTGTGGAAGACCTTTGTAGGGAGAGGGAACCCTAGGAAAGAGACATGAACCAAATATCCAACAGGATAGGAAGTTCTCATGCCCCACAAGACCAGCTAACTGGTGGGAGCAATCTCTAGTGCCCTGTCAGCTGGGGAAAGCAGCCCACTGCAGCAGGAATAGTAGAGACTTTGAGATCTGCAAAGGACTGGCACCATTTTATTTTGTTTCTCTTTCCTTTTTAAATCAAAGCTGTGTTATTCCACCCTCCTCAAACCACCAGACTGAAGTTCCAGTCTAGCTTGCACCCACAAAACCACACTGACTTCAGTGTGTGAGCTGAATCTAGCCTTTGGCCCTAACCCCCACAGAAGTTGAGACACCTCTATTCTGGGTTTGGCCAGATCATGTGAATATACACTCACAGTGCAGCCCTGGCAACTGGGGGAGGAGTTTTTTGTTTGATTTCTGATATCTACTTTCCCACCAAGCTGGTGCATGGAGAGCTCGGTGCCTGCAGCAGGGTGAGCACAGACGCTTGTTTCCAGAGCCAGCTCTGGCTGGGAGCAGCCCTGAGTTTCCTGCATGGTGTGGTGAAGGAGCCCTGCTAAAAGCATCCTGTGGCCCTGACGACAGGGAGTGAACCAGAAGAGCCAAGTGGCTGTGGCCTCTCGGGAACATTTTCTGCCACCATAAAGATCAAAAAGCAGTGGTCCTTTTTCTGCTTCCCAGTGTGGTAGGTGGTGTTAAGCAAAGAAAGCCAAATTCAAGCCAAAGACTGTATTCAGGCGTCTGGGGAAGAGGTTTTGGGAATCGCAGTTTATAACTGATAAAACTGAGACTTCTTTGGTCTGATGTTTTTCAGAGATCTGCAGCACATGTGGCCCCTGTGTGGCTGCACCTGTAGCATGGGCATTTGCCACTCTGAAGATCAGGGCATGGATGTGTTGGGCTAGGAGCCTGGACACACAGGAACCCACCCTGAAAACCATCCCATGATAGCTCCAAGCATAAAACTAGAGAAGGGAGGAAAACCAACTGTTTTCAATCCTGTTCTCTGTGCTGGTTTTTTGGCCTTTGAAGGAGTCCATGAAACTCTGAGAGCAAGGGAGTCAGGACCTCTGGGTGACCAGGACTCAACATATTCTCCGTGCTGCCAATAAGACCTTCAAGAGCCTTTGGGTAACTGGGTCAAAGAAACACGGAGGTCTTGCACTGCAAGAAGGATGAGCTGACAGGCTCTGATAGAGTACTGAGTTTGATTGGGAGGCTGGGTTGGATCCCCTCTGCCCCATACAACCACTTAATTTCTGGTCCTTCTTAGTGCAGTGACAGAACTATGACTTCAACAGGATGGGAATTCAGCTAAATAGTTTAAAAGTTACTATTTATTTGATGATTCTTTGCAGCAAGTGGCATCACTTGTTGGACCTGAGGTCTGTACAAGCTTGTGTCTCTGATGCTGGGCAGCAGTGAGAGGCTGGAGACAAGGACAATCACTTTTTTTAACCCCCTAACATGCTTGCTATTGTGTTGGCACCTCCAGAATTTGAGTAATTCTGTTCTTTCTGTCCCGTGTTGGTTATCTCCTTGCTGCTGGTGAGATGATTTGATATGCAGCAAGGCCAGTGCAGCATTTCAAACCTCCTTGCCTCTGCCTGCCTTCCTCCCAGCATGGTGAGCAGTCATCACCCTCTCCCAGACTTTGAATAGGGTGCTTTCAGAACAGGCCCCGAGTACCTGGGAATATTTAAAACAGCACACATGAGGTTTGGTGGGGTTTTTTTTAGCTCTGCATTGACATTCCTGTGTTATCAGCCCCAGAGCTTGTTGCTTTCATAGGAAGAAGAGCTATGAATGGTCCAGGAATGTGATGTTCCACTCAACCCTATCTCTTATCAGCACACATAAGGCTGCTCTGTCTTGTGGAGAGCTTTTCCATTGCCATCAGCAGCTCATTTCTTCTCCTAAAGTTGCTTTTCATTTTATATATATCCTGCCTGCTCCCCTCCCCAAAGTACCCATCCATCTGAAATGGCAGCCACCTCATTTCCTTTGAAATTCCTTCAGCTCTGCCTGCTCCTGCAAGCCCAGGGCAGGCTATTCCAGCTTGCTCTGGGGGCACTTCAGCAATGTCTCTCCCCAGCTACTCATTTTGGAAAGAGGCAGTGGCAGTGTTGTGCTTCAGAGGACGCTGCTGGGCAGGGGGGCTGGTGCAGGGAGCAGTTCCCTGCAGCCAAAAACCAGTCCCAGGTGCACCCCCTTAGCACGGCAATGGGTGAAATTATATCTGCAATAAGCAGGTGTAAATACATAGGTAGAGAGCTGTAGGGAATGATGTCTTCACAAGCCTTGCCAAGGGCACTCCAAGGGCCAGACTTTGCCTTGAGCATCAGTTGCAGCTCAGTTACCACAGTGGGCACCACGTGGACATGTGGTGGTGCTTGGAGAACCTGACCCCAGAAGGAGTCCTTTAGAGGGACTGATAAAGACAACCAGGCCATAAAAAAAGAGATAAAAATAAAATTTAAAAAAACCCAAAACCAAAGCCCTTTGGTATTTGTTTAAGAGATAAGCTGACAAAAATGCAGAAGACAATTGTTTATACACACACAGAGACACATGCACCAGGAAGAAAATTCTTTTCCAAAAATAGCTGCTGACTTTTTATTTATAGACTTTTTTTTCCTCCCCTTTCTTCTGACATGAAGCAGAGCATTTACATAAGGGGCAAAGAGATCTGATGATGAATAACTGTTTCTTGAGCAGACCAAAGTCCTCATTAGATCTACCAGCAGGGACAGATGTCTGGGCCCAGGGATAGCACCAGAATTAGCAAGTATCATTTAACTGTCTGAAGGCTTCAACTAACAGCAGACAATCTCCTGGAAGTTCTGTGGGATTTTTTTTCAAAGCATCAAAATTATGTCAGGTCTGATTTATTCAGTTTAAAAAGTTTCATGGGGCAAAATAAAAAGCTTAGTTTGTGTCTGAGCTACACCTTATTAATTTTGGCTTCTGCTCCCAGGCCCTTGACCACCTCCTGGCCAGTAAGAAAAGTATAAGTTTTATACTGAGGGAAGCAGGGCTATCTGAATATATATATCTGAGGGAAGAGCCCAGTACCTCTAGGTTATAGGAGGAACCAAAGCAAGCTGACTTTTGCTGTTTGGCCACCTCCCAAAGGCCTTCCTGTAGACCTCTGTGGACTGACTCCCTGAGACACTGACTCAAGATCATTCAGAAAGTTTTGGGCAGAGAAGAGAAGTAATGGTGCAGCGTTGCCAGGTCATCTATATGTGCTGCTCTGAGACTGGAGTACGAACCTGTGGGGGACTTGCTTCCTTGTAGCACTGGCTTCTGCTAAAATGAAGCAGCTGTCAGCCATGTAGCTGCCTTTCCTCTCCCAGGAGCTCACAGCCTCTTGTGCTGCCCTCACCTGCCTCCCAGGACACCCTTCTTCCTCATAATCTAGGGTAATAATGCAATTGCTTTGCCAAAAGCACTTTGCAGCTGGCTGGGAAGGGCTGCCCCAGATGCTGAACACATCTGGCCTCAGAGCTACAGCAGTTGCCTGTGGGCACCTTAAGGCAGTCTTATTTTCTGCTCCAGCATTGCTGCCACGTATCCTTATGGTGGAAGTCCTTGTTGAGTCCGGCGTGCCGGACTGTGGGCTCAGGGGATGATGAAGGCAGAGAAGGAGGAGGCAGATGACAAAGGAGAAGCCTCGCTCTTCGCAGTGCACATAAAACCAGATGCCACCACGGGGAAGAGGATGACGGGAGCAGGGGCACGGAGAAATGCGTTCCTTAGCTTTGTGTGCGGATATTTTTAGTCTTGCAGAGTACAGAACCAAACTTTGGACAAAAATAGCTATCCACTTACATAACATCCTTGCTTCCAGAACTCCCCCCGCTGAAGCCCTGGGAGGCTCCTGGAGCAGGGGGCTGTCAGTCAGAGCACAGCCGTGACTCAGCGCGGACGCACATCTCAGCACTGCAAAGTCAAGATTTGCAGTGTTTACGCTGCACAAGGCATGTGATGGCAAAATGGGAAGCAACATCCCAGCTCCACGGTCCCAAGGATGAGGTGGGGTGTTGAAAAGGGCAGAGAGATGCAGAGGGGCAGTTCTTCCCCTTTTTTCCCATTTTGTCCATGACAAATGCACAGGATGAAGAGAGGAAGAGGGGAGGGTTTCCATTCTATTGGTTCCTGGTTTTGCTTTGTTAGATTCTCTTGAACAGTAGGCAGGCCAGACACTGAGCCCTTGCTCTCCGTTGCCTTGCAGTGGGAGTTGTTGGTCTGACATGGCCCAGTTTTAGTGTCCCTGTATCCCTGCTGCTGCTATGATTGACTTCTCAGAAGCGAGATTCCAGCTCAGAAGCTCTGGAGCTGAAGAGGTCTGGAGTCACAGTTCACCCTTTGACCCTCTCCTTAGGACAGAGGCATACTCATGCTCAGGGGAAAGTTGCCCAGTCACATCCAGGGCTCCGGTTATTCCGGTGATAGACAGGAGAGTGTGGTGTCAAGGGTGCTCATTCTTTCCATTTGCACTTTGAACATGCGTGGTTAGAGATTAGTAATGTGTCATCCTTTCTTCATCCTGTTTTCCCTTGGCAGCCATGCTGTAAGTGGATGAGCCCGGGCAAGTAGGTGATACTGGTTTGTTTGCCAAGAGCAACACTGCATGGTGATAGCGCTCGTTGGCTCCGAAGGACCAGCTCTGCTGAACATGCTTGTTTTCCTGAGGCACCAAGGTGGAATGGGTTTCGGTTAAAAATAACTGACCTCCCTGTGCTGAGCCTGAGCATTTTTTCCTGGGAAGCCATTTTTAACCACAGATGGTCACCAGATGCAGTGGCTATCCAGGAGATCAAAGCTGGAAGCCCACCATAGGGAGGAGTTGAATTCTTTCCTTTTGCTATCAGACCTTCTCAAGTGGAACATCTTCCTGGTTATCCACTGGTGTGAAGGGAAATGTTTGGGGGGAATATGTGGAAACACTGGGTCAATGAGAGATGTGCAGTGGTGGGTGTACGTGTGCATGCTTGGGAACAAACATTGACTGCTGATGGATTCTGAGAAAGCCGGGGCTGTCCACCGTGTCCCAAAATAGCTCACGTAAACAGGTGGCCTTACACTGCATCCATGCTCTGAGATGGAGATGTACAGCCCTGAAATGTAATTTGTTATGCAATTTATCAAAATAGTCATCCTCCAGGGGCTTTTTCTTAGTGAGAAGAGACAAGGAAAAACTAGATACTAGCTTGCTTTATTGAGATAAATAGTAAGTTGTTTTCTAATGCCTTGGAGTGATTTTTTTGGGAGTCTCATGCGATGTCAGAATACAGTGGTGCATTTATAGAAATGTTATTTTTATCTTAGCTATATGGAGGGGTGGTGCTAAAATATCCATATTGTTAGTGGCTGTGAAGAAAATATCTTCCAGCTCCCTGTTTTTCCAACAGCATCAGCTTTGGGTGTTGCTGTAGGTCAGGTTCCTCTGTCATTCTCCCGGAGGCACACACATCACATGTAGGATGCGGAGATGGTCTGTGGGTGTATCTGTTGGGGGGAAAGCACAGTCTGGCAGCTTGGGCAGCAGACAGATCTGCTTTCTGCACTACTTTTCTTGACTACATCATATCAGGTGTGCTGCTTGCCCACAGGCACAGTGCTGACACCAAAATGTGGGGGGCCCTTCCCCATACCTCAGCTGTGATGGCAGGATCCACTGCAGCTTTGGAGGGGCTGGCAGGGGGTCCCTATCTCTCGTACCGCAGGGCTGAGCTGTGATCCGTGCAGGGACCATCACGTGGTTCTCATTTGCTTCGGCCTCAGCCTGACATATCTCACCTTGGCAGATTCTACCTCCAGCTAATTTTTTTATTCTGTTATTTAGAGATGTTCAGACATTTCTGAAAACAGAGGGGGCGAAAATGCAGTGTTTTTCCCCAGTTAAAATTCTGGCCAGCTTTTTTTAGAGTAGCTCTAATACTCATACTGCTGGGAATTATGAATATGTTGGGACCCAGTCTGTTTGCCAGCCCAGTACCTCTAGGTTATACTGTGTCAAACCTTGGAGGACAGGAAAGTAATTTGCATATGCTCATATGGATTTTACAGAGAAATTCCCAGAAGGTTTTATATGCTTTAAGCAAGTCCAAGCCAGGGACTGAGTAAGACTTTGGCAGCTGGCAAGTCTGTGTCCATATACCTGAGTTGGAGGCAAGAAGAATGTCTTCCTGTTCTGTTAGTGCTCATCCTGTTAATATACAGACAAAGATCAAACAAAACCCCTGAGAATATGAATAGAAGTATCTTCAGAGCAGAGTCTGGCTATGGCACAATAAAAAGGCACATGGAGAGGTGTAAAATAAAATCCAGAGTTCTCATTCAGTGAGTGATCATGATCCAGAACAGAACCTGAATGTGAGAGGGGGAAATGGCCTGCAGTCATGCAGTTGGTGGTTGTGCAGTACTACCTGCACAGTGAGTTAAGGAGTTAATATCCCCAGAGACCTCAGTGCATGTATTGCTGTACCCCCTGGAGTCTGTGTCGGATCTTCATGGAGATCCCAATTTGTCCAAGTCCCACTGTAGTGGCTTAAATCCATCCTGCAAGCTCCCTGAATACCTCATTGTTGGAGGAAACAAACCCTAAAGGCCTTTGGAAGCTCTTGCAGAGCACTGATTCCTTTTCTCCTGGTAGCTTTCCTCTAACTGGCTTTTTCTGCACAATTCACTCTTCTCATGGCCTGGCATCAGTCCAGGTTTCAGGAGGGTTTTGCTATTGATTTTTACAGGGCTAAGATGTTGCTGTGGGTGTTTCACATCGCTGCTGTAGCTGTACAACCTGACATCTCTGCCTAGACAGGCTGTGGGAATTAAGTGAAGCATTTGCCCCAAAGGCTTTTCCCCACCCATCCGGCACTCATTGTGTCTGTGAGGACTTTCTGTCCCTGCACAGTAGTCTTTCCTAGGATGTTCGAAGTACTAAAAGAGGGCAGGTTTTCATGCAAAAGCAAGTCACAGGCAGAGCTGATCCCCAGCACTGTGTTACAAACAGGCGAGCTAGCAGGGAAATGTAATTACCTTACCCTTGTTGAGTAATACCTGGAGTGCTTGCACAGGGTGGGCTACTCAGGGGACAGGTACCACCAAAAGTGGCACATGATGCATGACCAGCATTTCCTTCACATAAAGCCCCACGTACCCAAATGAGCATTTTTCAGCAGAGGAAAGGCAGAGAGATACGTGCTGAGTCTTGTTTGTACCCACAATACCACGCACATGTTCCTAACATTTTATAGAAACACTCTTGGTTCTCTGGGTGTGCGTTGGTTTGGGTTTTTTTTCATCTGTGGGGATTTGTCCCACGAGTTGATCCAATCAGCTCCCAAAATTGAGTGATCATGGGAGGCTGTATAGTGAAAATAACTCGTGAGAACTGAAAAAGAAAAACGCTCAGGACATCCAGGCTATTAATAAAAGCGAGTGTTGCAGAGCCCCATTTAAGTTTGCTGCATCAAGAACTCAGAAGTAACTACCCAAACTATTTTGGCTCTTTCAGCCAACAGAGCACTTGAGCTCACGTTGAATTTGTGACATTTTGGTGTCCATTCTGTGCAGGAGGAGCTGCTGCAAACCTGCCTTAAGGGCATGGGTACAGCACCATTACACTGGAACGCTGTGGAGCATCCTGTGGCACCTCTCCCGTGGAGGCAGCGGGCTCGCCAGTAATTTTGGCATGGCTACACCCGCAGGTGGCTTTGGAGAGCCTCAGCCCACAGCAGGGCTGTGTTTCTTCCACTCTTACCCATGAACATGCACACTGCTTTAATCCAGCGCCAAGAGCTTCCTACTGCTTCATAAAGTACTTGCAGCATCGATTTCCAGTCTTTGCACTATGGGAGCAACAACTAACTGAGCTGTAATGTTTTCCATTGCACATTTAACTCCGTATGCGTGGCGTGGCCTTGCCAGAGCTTGGTTTGCAATTCCATGGCCTGGGAAATGCATGCACGAGGTGCATCATTAGTGAAGGATCCCAGTCAAAGTGATGCCTTCTCCACCACAGTTTTAAAGATCAGCGCACAAACAAATTGCTGCGCTTCCGACAGAGCGCTGCTATAAATATAGGAAGAGCTTGCTTTGGTGTGATCCACATCTTCCAGGCAGATCTCAACCCCCACCCTCCGCTTCCCTCCGTATTGAGCTGATGCCAGATCAGCAAATGTTCAGAGAAACAGGATAGGCCACAGCTGTAAACCAGCGATGGCATCTTGTGCGTTGGGCTGTTGTTGTTTTTTTTAGCGTGAAAGGCTGGAGTAGTGCAACACTGAAATTGCACTGGCTAAGATAATAAATGGATCAGACAAATATAGCTGGGCATATGCTGAGTGTGGGTATGGGTTTTTAATTTCCCTTCTTCAAACCAAGATCTATAATAAGATGTTTCCTGGCCTGTGTGTGAGTGTTTTTAATAGCTTCATTTCTTTTTTTTCGTGATGGATATTTCTGGACATGGCTGTACTAGCCAAGCCCTGCACAGCAGCTACAGTGAAAATTGTTTTACATCTCTGAGCTGAGAGTACAGTAGGTGCCATAAACTACTCTTCAAGTCTGCTCTGTCAACGGGTGAGCACATTAGCAGCCTTTCTTTGCAAACTGAAACAGCATTGAGATGGCAGAGGAAAGAGGTTTTGTTTGCGGGAGAAAAGCACAATTCTCAGCTGGCTCCTTGTTGGAGCAAGGGAGGGTGTGCTTTTATTTTATCTGCCTCTGAAGTCACAACAGGTAATGGATTTGCTCCTTGATCTTCTCCTTTGTCAGTCCCAAATACAGTCCAGTCTGGACCCCAACTCTTTTCTGAGGGCCAGCAAATCCCAGAGCCATGCAGCAAGGAGGAGATGCTGCAGGATTAAGGGGCAGGAGGAGCTGGTAAGCAGAAAGCTTCCCACAGAATCACGCACACACGCAGCAGCAGCTGCTACAGCCATGGATTTGCACGAAACCACACTTCTCCTAAGCTTTGCTGAGCCCACACTGTGCCCATCATCTCTTAAGCTGAGCTAATTCAGTTTTATATTCCCCATCCCTGTCCCACATTACAAAGGCAGGATACTCTGAGAGTCACCCTGGGCAGCAGCATTTCTCCATCACTGCAGTACGTCACCTGTGGATAAAGTAGGGCTTTGAGGCTGGAGTGAGTCATGTATGGTGACCACTCCTTGTGCTGGACTTTAAAGTATCTGTCAGTGGAGGCAGCTTATTAGAAGCCCTATGAAATGTGGGTACTTGCTTAAAATCCCATAGTCAGGTGTCATCTGAATGACACATCTCAGCTTTCACTCAAACAAAATGATCCCACGTCCAGCTTTAGCAGCTTTGACCTAGGTGGCTCAGAAACCTGAAGGAGTATCCAAGGTATGCTCTTATTTTAACCAACAGGATTTATTTTTAAAGTCAGCATCATGGCTGGAAGAGGCCTGAACTGCAGCCATCTTCAGACTGGAGCTAGCTCCCAGGTCTCAGGGAGGACATTTCTAAGCCTCCTGCATAATACTTGAACTTTAATTTGCCATGAGTCAGCATTGTAGTGATGTTATGGGAAAGGTAAACACTGGACTAAGGAAGTGTATTCCACGAGAAAAGATCAAACTAACTCGACGTGCTGAGACTGAGGGAAGGACATTGCTCCAGGGCACAACAAGCCAGCTGAGAGAGGGAGACATGCTTCTGCTAAGACAATTGCATCCCACCTCTGTGGAATCAAGTGCAGGGATGTCCCTGATTGAAAAGGGAGACAATGGAGCAGTGGAGCATTAGCTCCTGCTCTGACTAAGAGTTCAGTGGGGAAATACTTCACTTCTATATCTCTTCTCCTCATCTCAGGGATAGGATCATCACCATCATTCTGCCTTATGCATGTTAACAGAATAAGTGATCAGACCTTATCATTTCAGGGCCATGTCAGTCCCTCTGATAAGCAAGTTTATAGCTCCAAGTGCGTGCAGAGTCAAGAGGCAACAGTGGCTTTAGGAAAAACTGAGCATGAATGTGGGTTCTCCTGTGGGTGGAGAAGGACACTGCCCTGATCAGTTCTGGCTGTCTTCTTCTGCAGGCAATAATGCACATTCCTACTGGACCTCTGAAGCAGTTAACAGTGGGCAGGGGAGGAAAATAGGACCCAAACAAGCATTTCCATAGGAATGCAATTCACTCCTGTGTCTTAAATACCAGCTCCCACCATGTTTTGCCACTTCATCCCCAGTGTGATCCCAGCTCTGATTAGTTGAGCCCTAACAAGTCCTCATTTCAGGGTGCATGTGTAGGGCAGTATGTCTGGAATCAACTTCACAAAGGGGGTCTGTCCCTGCCTTTTCCCCCATGTCCAGCTGGGCCATGCTCAGCTGCTGGGACAGGGAGTGCTGAGAGCAACTGCAGGGGCAGCTGCACTGCTGAGGATCACACCCCTCGCTCCCCTTCTGCTGGGGTTGGAAAGGGGCTATCCCACTGCTGGTCCCACCACAGCTATGCTGCCATCCCCCAGCCTGAGCTCCCATTCATTCAGACCAGCTGCAGACCCAGCTGGAAGTGCCCAGGGCTGGGGAAAGTGCTGCTGCTGCTGAAAAGGTGGCTCAGCAGTGGATGCTGAACAGGTTCTGCCTGTAGAGAAAGGGCTTTTTGTGAAAGCTGCTTGAGCTGGCTGATGTGTGCAGTGTTTTACTGAGGGCTCTGCCCTGCTCAGCCTGCACTGCGGCTGCAGCTGCAACAGAGGCAAAACTCACATTATCCTGCAATATACTGAGGATTTGCCCCCGTTCCTTGGACCTGTTGGGTACCAGGTCTGTCTGGGCTTGTGTTTCACCTTTGGGCTGAAACATCCCATGGCCAGCTGTCAGGAGCATATTCCATCTGCACTCAGCTCATTTATGACAACCTCAGTACTGCATCTGTCCTCATTTATTATCCTAGATATACCAGGTGGAATGGCCAGGGTGTCTCATGGCAGGAGGAATCCTGGGCTGCAGGTGCATCCTCATCCTAGTGCAAAAGGCAGGAGGCCCGTGGCCATGGCAGGAGGGAATCCTGGGCTGCAGGTGCATCCTCATCCTGGTACAAAAGATGGGAGGCCTGTGGCCATGGCAGAGCCTCTGCCTGCATGGTACCAGCATCCTCTGCCTGCAGGAAGAGCACACACCTCACTGCCTCAGCAGGCACCCTACAAATGGGCTTTTGCTCCCAAATGTAGCCATGGTGTTTGTGTTCCCTCCCTCCAACAGTTCTCACTTCCCAGGCATTACCAACACATCCACTGATCCCTTTGCAACAGCAATCCAAGGCCCAGGGGGCCATGAGGATCTCCCGGGTTACACAGTGACTCACAGATGTCCCTGTGTCCACGCAGAATGTGCTTGGCCCGTCTCTCCCTATGGATGTGATGCAAACCAGGAGTTAAGATTGCGTGACACTCACTAAACAACACAGAGACACCTCTGCTTTGGGAGGGTGCTTCAGAAATTCTTCTTGTTGAAATCAACCCGCAGCCAGTTGCTTTCCTCCTGTGCTGGCTTGTGCCGAGTGATCGCTTCCCATTTTCCTCAGATCTAGCTTTGCAGATCTGCATGGACACCTCCCCCCAGCCTGAGACTGAGCGATGCAATGAGCCCATTGTGTCTGAGACAGCCTGCACACATAACATCTTATATAAACAACAATGGGCTTCGTGATTGCTTCTGCTGCTGCCACGGCATCATCCCTTCTCGGCATGTCAATCACCACCTTCCCCCAGGGAACATTCCGGTTTCCCAGGAGGTTGTGAAGCTTTGATCGCACGCCATGGCAGTGGGATGGAGCACGTAACCATCCCTAAGCCCTTCCTCCGCTGACACCCAGCAAGATGACCCTGAACCTGGCTGGCAATGGGACAGCGGGGCACAGGGCAGGGTGCACTTCACGGTGCCTTGCGTGCCTGAAAGGAGATGGGAGAGGTTTTCCCTGTCCTTGGAGTAAGTGGGGTTGGTGGCAACATCCTTCCTCTCACACCACAATGGGAGAAAGAGTTAATTCACCCCTGACACCAAGTGCTAAATTGTTTGTTCTGGCAAACAACAGTGCCAGGCAGCAGGAATACACTTTTGACAAAGAGACATTAGGTAAAACGGAGTGGTGACCCAAGGAGGTGTAATTAGCTTTGCAGTCACATAGGAGAAGACATGTTTGTACAGATTATTTCCAGTTTCCAGCAACACCTGCTCACTTGTTTTAACCAGGTTTCTCAAAATAAGGACTAATTAGCACCTCCTTGGAAGGCCAGCTCTCTCCAGGCAATGGCTTTACCTCTCAATTGGTATTCCTTCTGCAGGAAGGCACATTAATTACTGTATCAGGAAAAGCTAATAGTAGCAGGAAACCATTTCCATGCCTAAAGCTAATTCAAGGAGAAGGCAGAGCTCACTAGATCTGGACTTCCTTGCTCATGCCAGGGGTGAGGGCTGTGCAGTGTGTTTCCTTCTCTCCGTCCTTGAATGAGAACAGTATTCTGCATCTGTATGATTTCTGTGTGGTGCTGCTTCCCCAGAGTTTGAGCCAGCAGCTCAGGGCAGTGCTTGTGCCACCCCAGCAGTGGCACAGAGCTAAGCCTGACCACCGCGGTGGCTTGGGGCCAACGGGAGCCCCTGTGTCATCCGTGTCGGAAACTTCTGAGTGAGCCTGTGCCAGGGGGTGGACAAGGCTCCCTGTGTTTTTTTCAGCAAATGTAACTATGAACAAGGCTCTGACCACAGGCAGGTATTAACTATAACTTGGGATTAATGGTGTTAATTGATGCTGCTGTTAATTGATGCTTGTAGAGTACCAGTCTAGCCAAGCCCCTCCTAAAGCCAGGGCATTGTGATGAAGTCTCCCTGGGATCAGCTCAGTGGTGCTATGATGCTGCAGGTGAGTGTGCCAAGGAAAAAGAAAGGTGTGACTGGCCAGGGCAGTGCTCCCAGCCCAGCCCTTCGCCCCTGCTACTAACCACCAGCTCTGCTGAAACTTCATACCAAAGAACACCCTTTTGAAAACCTTCTGCTTTCCTCTCCTGCCTGAAGGGATGAAGTGTAGCCATGAGCTTGGCTGTCCCCTTGTGAGTGGTGGGGATGACCTTCTTATCCCATGACACATTCCTGGAGGTGTTTTTGTATCCTTTCAACATAGTTATCCATGAAATCAGTCCTCTTTTAAAAGCTGCTGTTTGGTGGCTTCTACAGCACTGCAGTTTAGGAAAGGAAGGATTTTTGGGAAGTGATTTATACTGAACAAACCCCATGCAGCCTGCCACAGTGCCACAGAGCACGAGGTGAGAGGACACTGTCAGTCTCACCTTCCCTGTGCTTGACGCCATCAAATCACACCTCATCCCCTCATGCTCTGAGCCTGTGAGCTTGTTTTTTGGCTAAAACATCTCTTCCACGGAGCTATCCAAGCTGGCTTTGACCATCTCAAAAGATGGAGACTCTGGTGTTTCCTTTGGTGCTTGTTTTCAAATCTCAGGCTTGTGTTACTGATGCATTTCTTACTTAATTTCTCCAGTTTTGGTCTACAGCTTTTACTTTTGGTTCTCCCTTTTTCTGACGGAGCCTTTTACTGCCTGGAGTTATGTGCTCATGCACTGTAATTGAATCCACTGTCTAAGAGGATGGCTCTCCAGGTACCTTCCTATCAGCACCTTCTCCAGCTCTTTCTGCAGCCATGGACACCAGGACATGGATGCTGTCTCTTAGTTCCAGGTCAAAAATTCTTCTGAATGTATTTTTAAGGATTTGGTTAATGCTTTGTGCTAGAGCATCACTTGCTGTTCATCTGCAATTTCCCTGTATCTCCTTCCCTGCTTTCCTCTCCTGCCTTTGTTGCACTGAACTCTTGAACACTAAAAGGAACAGAAAAGACATAATTTCAAAACTCATTTAAAGAAAATTTTTTTTTCTCTACCCAACCTATGTGGAAGTCACTGCCATAAAACAAAAGTGAGGCCAAGCAAGGAAAAACGTCCACAAATAACAAGAGATGTCTGCAGGAACAAGCATATTTCAATTTTTTTTTAAGACCTTTCAGAGAGTTGTAAGTCCTTAAACCCCTGGCAGTCTTAACTCGTGGGGTGTTCAGAGAAGTTCTGCCTTGGGAAGGTTGTTCAGGAGGGGTTGTGCAGTGAAACATTTGCCTGTGCCTATTGCCAGATCAAAGCAGAGCAGGAAAAGGACCAACAGCCTGAGCCAGTGGGGTAGCCCCTGCATATCTGTGCTTGTTGTCATGTCCCTTGGAGGGACATGTGTGACCTTCCAGACAATAGAAATCCCCATTCCCCAACCGACCTAGTTCAGCTTCATGCAGAATTTAACATGCCTTATAATATTTTATAGACTCCACTCTGTAACTCAGCATTGAGCTATTATTTAATGAAATTATCCCCAATAGGGACCTTAGGAGAACTAATTGTACAGAAAAGCTTCGGGGCTGGGGTGGTAGAAAACATCCACAAATGCTTTAAATACTGGATTTTGCTTCTCTTAATATTTACTCATTTATAGCCTCTATTCTGGTTGCAATTCTGCAGATACACTTCAGCATGATGTTGACTAAATCTGGTGCCAGTGCAAACCAGTATCAGACTCAGGCCCAGAGAAGCAGTATTTTAATTATTCTATAACTATTTTGCCAGCTGGGACCTTTTTTAATGGCACTGGAGATGTGTGTAAAAGCAGTTGCAGGAGATTTCTTAAGGAAGAAATTCAAGTAAGTCCCTTTATCAGTGCATCCAAGAATTTGGATACTCTTCCAGGCAGTTTTGCTTGAGGTCTCCTTATGGATCTCAGTCCACATCTACAGCAGCAGGAGGCTGAGCAATGGCTTGGGCAGCACTGAGGGGAACCCCCTTGCAAGAAAGGAATATTTATTTATTACCTTTTCCTGTTTATTCTTCTCAACACTGAATTTGCAAAATAAATACGATCCATTGGGTTTTGGTGACCACTTGAATGCTTTGCAAAAACGTGATGCCTTATTTTATTATTACGTTATTTTTAATGTTCTTTACTGTTTTATTATATCCAATATCCCAGCAGACCTGTCAGCTTACAGCAGACTCCAGGGAACTCCGGTGTGTTGACACAGCTTTCAAAGGATGACACGGAGTCGCCCATCGTGACTTTGCACTGGGGACGGGGGAATGAAATGGAGCAAGCCTTACCCTCAAGGGCCTGGAGAACAAAGAAACTTGAGAGGCACCTGAGTGCTATTGATGGTAGGAAGGGCAAGAGGACATGGGAGCTCTGGTTCTTGTCCCCCAAAGGGCTTTATAGCACGCCAGTCGCCAAGAGTGAGGACAACTTCTGGTACAGGCTGATGAGTAATATTTTTCCGACTGCTGCTGAAGCACTGGAAAAATCTGGTTGATCCAGGATGTCACGTCAGAACCTAATTCCCGTTTCTGCGAACCCCCTATGCTTGTGTTCAGTGCTTAATAAAAGGGAAGCTCCAGTCAATGGGAAAATGTGCTTAAGAGCTTTATTCCCTTTCTTAAGCACTTTGCTGAGTCTGGCCCCATGCAATGTGTCAAGCACTCATTACTCTTATCTTTTATTGTTTTAATACAGATAGCTGTGTGGGAATAACCCTCTCACCACAAAGGTGGGGATTTTTTGGAGGGGAGGCCACCCTGTGCATATGCACTTACTAATAACAACGCGTTTGGGTGATGTTCTGGCTTTCTGCTCTGAGGAAATAAAGGGGAGGAAACATGATTGTCTTGGAGCAGGTACAAAGCCTTGAGATGCCTGGCTTGGATGAAGTTGCAGAAAGTGTTTCTCTTTGTATTGCAGGGCCTGGCAGCCCGGTGAGATAATAGAAGATAAAGCAAATTGTACGACAATGGAAAATGCTGAGCTCCCTGAGTAATTAAAGGTTGTGTAAGACGGTCGCATGGCTTGCAAGGATTATTAATGCAGTCACGTTTGCATTATATAAAGGGTAATTAAAATGCAGCCTGCTTACCATTGATTACACCCTTTGCCTGGCACTGGTAGCAGCGGCTGCACAGCCAGGCAGCAGAGGTGGCTTGGGAAGCAGCAGCTGCCAGCAAAAGGAGCGGCTGTGGGGTGCAGGATGCCCAAAACTGTGGGACACTGCTGTGCCGTGGCTTTGGACAAATCTCCCAGCAGATTGTGTCCTCTCCCTGTCACACAGGCAGGGGGGTGCCTTTTCGTCCCAACATGCCACAGTCACCAAAGCTTCCCTATAAGAGCTTTTTGGGGTCTGTCTAACACAGGCACTGGTGGGGTATAAGCAGTTCTCAATAGATACCTAGGCTAGCCATGGATTGTAGATTGGTGCACCTGAAGAAATTTTGCCAGGGTAACCTGAGGAAGCTGGGAGGTGAGGGAGGAAGGAGGTCTCTGGCAACAGCCACTGCACAGCTGGGAGCCACCTTTAGCCCTAAGAAGGCTGCCTTGCTTTTGCCAGCCCCACTCCATCAGTGAGTACCTCTCAGGAGCATGGGGTGGCACAGGTCAGAGAAGGGCAGCTTTCTGAGGCCATGGAGAGCAGACCAGGTGGAGGATGCCAGCTGGTCCCACCGAGATTCCCAAAGCCCAGTTTCATCAGCAATGAGGTGTGAAAGGTGGGAGTGGGCCTGGCCATGGTTTTCTGGCAGCTCCACCTCCAAGATGAAGGGTAGCTTCACTCATATGATGCTGCTCATGAAAGTGAACACCAAGAGGGGCCTGAAAAATGTGTTACTCGTGTGGAGGTTGCAGTGAGCATTTTCCACTATTTCTTACAGCAGGGAGAGGCAGAGTGCCCAGTCCGAGGAGAAAGGAGTGTAAACTCCCTGACATCAGCTCCTGTAAGCCCTTGAACCCCTGGCTGCGTGTTCTGTGGCAGAGGGTACCTTCTGGTGCTGAAGGGGGGTTCAAGCAGAGCTAGGGAGGCCTGGGCTCTGTAGGATGCCCTGCTTCCTGGGGCTCTGTAGGATGCCCTGCTTCCTGGGGCTCTGTCTGTCTACTCCTGGCAGGGCAGCAAAGGAGACGCCTCAAACCCACATCCGAGGCTGCTGAGATGCTGTGAGCACACCGTGTCTCTGTGTTCCTGGTTATTTTTGTGCGTTCATGATTGTTTCCCTGGGACTCCTGTCCTCAGTGCAAGGGTGCTTCTTGAGCAGTGACAAAGGCAGTGCCTCCAAGGGAGCTGGAGATAAGAGTACACAGGAGAATGAGCTGGGCCTACTGTTTTCTCCATGGAAACATGATTGGCACTGAGCTGCTAGGCCCAGTAAATCCAATTATGGCTGTAGACAGAAATGTGTTTAAAGAAAAAAGCCAAGCTGGTGCAAATGAAAATATAACTGTGTGCTGTAAAATTGTTTGGGTTCACTTTTTGGTTTTTTGCAGTCCCAAGTACTTACCAACTACAAACCTGTGGGATGTGTGTGTTGAGTGATGTTTCCTGTGAAGCCATGGTACCCTACCCGTGCCCTGAGTTATGGGGCTGGACAGTCAGCCAATGCCAAACATTTAAAGAGTGAAATACTTCTGGAAAGTCACTTTCCATGCAAGGGACTTGACTAACCAAAACCTGAGCTCCTGGAGATGACAGCCAGGAGCCTTTAGCCTTCCTTCCAGCCAGTCCTGCCCCAACAGCCCTCCAGTGGCTTGTGAAAAATCACTTTGAAATACACATTAGAATGCCCTGCAATTCAAGGGACCCTTTTTAAAGACACTTGAGCTACACAGAAATGTTGTGAGGTGAGGAAGACACAAGCTGAGTTTGAAAACCCTGGTTACAGATGGATGTCTGTCCCAAATAGACACCATGAGCTTTCCCCCTCTGTTTTTATAGTTTCCCATCCCCACAGGTGATGTGCTCTCTGTTTGGCTGGGAGTCAAAATAATTTCTTGCAGCTAAAAAGCTGCAATTGGAATCTGAACACAACACTTTTCCATAAAAACTCAGGCAAATTAAGAACAAAAGTTCCCCAGATTCAGCCCTGCCCTTGACACAGTGTTTTAGCCCACTCAGCCGCCTCCACTCAACCCTGGGTAGCACTGTTGGCATCTCCTGCTCCCCAGATCATCCTACCAGGCAGGGCAAAAGCCCTTCATCCCACCTTTTCTCATGGGGAGGAATCTGCCTACAAAGCCACAGACTTCAAAACCACTTTTTTCTCTCCATGGAAGGAATTAATCGCTTTAACTGCACATTGTGGTGAGTACAATTCAGCATTTTTTTAATTGGTGTCTCACCTGAGTTTTCTGCATTCTCTCATGAAATCTCATGATTGGTTTGAGATCTATTTTGCTTGTTTAGTCCCTGGGTGGCAAATCTGAGGAAAAGTCAGGAGACATGGATGGATTTTCCAATGTTGCTACCGACTTTGCTTGACTCGCTTTTAGACGCTTATCCAAAACATGATTTGTTTCCCCATCTGCAAAACAGAATTTGTTGCTCAATCCCCTTTAAAAACTTCTCTGAGAACTTGGGGTAGAAACCAGCGAGTGGGCTCCAAGTTTGAGTGAGTTTCCATTTTTCAAATCCATAACAGTTTTAATTCTGTGCTTTGAAATATAGAGAAATACAGAAATGTTCAACTCTTTTTTTTTTTGAGGGGTTGGTTTTTAAAAGCTCTATAATTTTGGTATGGTGGGAGAGTTAAAAATAAATTCTTCCCACAAGATTTTAGCCTTGCACTGGACCAAATCTTGAAGGAAGCAATATTTGCCGTTGATTATAATTGTCAGGCTTCAGCATTTCTGTGTTGTGGAAACCAAGTACCAGGGCTCGGGCATGGGGCCTCATCCCAGCCATATTCCGCTTTCTCATCTCTATTATTTCCAACTGAAAGCAGTAAAATGCCTCTGATCTGAAGGGATACATTTCAGGCTGCTCAGGGAGGAGCTGCCAAGGCCATGGTGAGAGGCAGCTCCCTGTGCAGAGGAGCGCAGAGGCACAGCCAGCCAGGCGCTCTCCTGAGCGCTGACACGTGGGGAGGAATCACCTGGCTCTTCCATG
Source organism: Aleadryas rufinucha (assembly GCA_013397815.1). Classification (NCBI taxonomy): domain Eukaryota; kingdom Metazoa; phylum Chordata; class Aves; order Passeriformes; genus Aleadryas; species Aleadryas rufinucha. Next base: position 573,323 of record VZTH01000317.1, read on the forward strand.
TGGACTCTGCCCGCAAAGACCAAGTCCGACTGACTGCACTGGAAAAGTCATCCCGCCCATGCTCACAGCACTGGCCAGGCCAGGGGGTCATTCCATGGATTCAGGGAGAGGTGCACAACCCCCTGCACCATCGATGCCCTTTGCCCTGGAGCAGGTGGGACTCGTCTCACTTCGCCAGCAGCTGGAGCAACCCATGGCCCTGGATCATTCCTCCCGCCCCGGTGGTGGGTCCAGGCTGGAAGGAGACACCCTGGCACGCGGCCACGGGAAGTTCTCTGGTTACACAGGTGGCCCCACGCAGGTAGTTTTGCTTAATGGTATTAAACAGAGGGGGGTAATGTTACCTCGGGGATCAAGTGGTGAGCTTTGTACAGTGTGACCTGCAGCAGCAGTGGGAGCCCCTCCTGCCATGGACAGGCCTGGGATGTCACAGGGAGCCAGCAGGTAGCAGGCAGATTTACTGAGGAAAGAAGCTGGTTAGGTCCACCTGGAATGGGTGGACTGCTGTCAATAAAACTCACCTATTCCCAAGAGTGTAGCCCCTCTGTTTGAGCCCAAGGGCTTAGCTTAATTTTATAATATTTTAATTATTATTTTGGGATTATCTCCAAACACACCAAAGCCATTTATCCTTCTCTACCTCCTCTTGCCCAGGCCCATTATCAGCTCAGGGCTACCTCCGAACCTGCTGGAGCCATTCATCCCTCTCCACCTCCTTTTGCCACTGCTTTCCACCACTGCTGCTGCTGGAAATGAGCTCCACAGTTAAAACCAACCCTTTCAGAGGTGGCCATGTGTCTGCAGCTGTGTGAGTCCGGGGTAGGAACCAAATATCAAATAACAAATCAGAGAGGTGGTGTCAGGATCTGCTTGCTGGCATGTGGGCAGAGAACAGACAGACAATGTGCCCAGAAGTTTCTGGCTCGGCTCTGGTGACACTGGCAGCTTGTCCTGTGCCCTTCCTGAAAAGCTGGCTCCTGCTGGGGTGGGAGCCACAGTTGCCTGCTGTCACCTGGCCAGGCTTTGGGTGGTGCATCCAGATATAGAAAGAAGATGCTATAAGGGGGAAGTTATAGTGGATATAGATAAGGACATATACATAAAGGGCTGCTCATCTCCATTGTCAATCCAGAAAATGGCAATTTCAGTCACATTAAACTATTAAAGGAGGCGCTCCCTTAACTTCTGTGAAGGCAGGACAAGTTTCAGGCGGGTTTCTGTTGGGAGAAGTGATGAACTTTTGATGAACCAGGGCTGGAAGCAGACAGTCGCTCCTATTGAATCAGCATCGTGTAAGGCTGGCCTCATTAATGAATGTCAGAGAGCCCGCCTGAATCAGAGGTTTCAGGCCTCTGCTTTTTCTCTTTTAATTGCATTTTCCAGAGTTCACAGACCAGAGTAAGTGGGGAAATTTCTGATGGGTCAGAAATGGCTGTGGTTTGGAAAGAATTTCAGGCATCCTTCATGTGACCTCCTCCTCCTCCTCCTCCTCCCTGTGCACAATTGTTGCTTTTAAAAGAAGCAGCTATAATGGGGGACCATGGGATCTGCCTTGCAGAAGTCTTGCCCTCAGTCCTGCTTCTTGCAAATACCTTCTTTAACCTGTGGGCAGGGAGAGGCCAGGAAGATGTCCAAGGGTAGGGGGTTGGAAGCCAGGCACCTCTTGCCCTGCTCTCCTGTGCGAGCCAAAGCCTACAGCAGCCACCAGGCAGCTTATGGAAGCAGCCACAGTTCTCATGCCATCAGTGGAGTTTGGGGTTAATTTGGAGCCAAGCCATGGTTTGCAGAGCCCTAGGAGCAGATGGGACTCACTCTCTTAACAGAGATGGGGGAAAGCCCCCTGCACTCCCTTGCTGACTCAGCCAGCCTAGCTGAAATTAAATAAGCCAATTAAGGCTGCACGGTGGGAATGTCTTTTAGCTGAAGGCTTGAATGAATATAGGCTGCAAGATTTAGCTAATAGTGCCCCAAATCCCAGCAGAGCGCTCCTTATTTAGAAAGTCAGTGGTGTCCCCTCAGCTCTTCCTTTGCCGTGGGCAGGACATGACTCAATTGGCACAAACCCACCAGGGAGTGAATGGCAGGCTGAGCCTGCAGCAGGGCAGGGAGGGGACCAGAACAGGTCTCCCAGCCTCAGTTCCCCCACCTGCAAAACCAGTGGTGCTCTTGAAAGGTGCAGGGCACCCCAGGCTGTCCTGCAATGGATGTGGGGTAGTTGTAGTACTGGGTTAAATCACAGGTGTGTCTCTGGAGGAGACACATGATGTTATCACCATGTGTGAGGGGGGAAAAGAGCTGGGCTTTTCAGCACCCTACAGCAGCCTGGTGGTGATCTCTCCATGAAGTGTTTTTGTTCCATGAAGTGGCTTCCTGATGAAAAGGTGAAGGAAGGTGTCCTCAGCTCTGTCAGACTGCCCTGTGCTTCCTACCGTGACTGTGGAAGAAGCTGGACACAGCATGAACAGGTAACTGTTATCTCTGCAAAACTCCAAAAGAAATGGCTTTCCTTGGGCCCAAGATTCTGGCATCAGGGCTGGCTGCAGCTCATCTCTATCTGTGGTTCCCAGGCGGCAAAACTCTGCTCTGGTTAAATCTAAGAGGCAAGATGATATGTAAGGGCCCAGATCCTTACCTACATGCTGTGCTGCAAAACAGGAGGGTGTTTGCAAGACGGGGAGGGACGGGGATGATTTTTTAAAAATATTATTATCATTTTAACTCTAAGGAAAAAAAAAAGGTCTCTTCAAAGAATACCTCCTTGTGAATTTATAGTCCTCCAACCCAGTATTTTATGATCTCAACAAGAAGCTCATAAAAACAAATATTTGGAAAGGGGGAGGAAAAGAAAAAAAAAAAGGGTATAAAAGAGGCACCGGCAAGTCTCAACTGAAAACATGGAGGGAGCTTTCCTAAGGCAAGAGGGGCTGGGCTAGCTCAGCAGGAGAGGATGTTTTATGAGATACCTTTTACTCAGGCTCTCCTCAGCACGGGTGGGTCAGGAGGCTTGGCAGCAGTGGTGAGGTGCTCTCGGCACAGGGGCATCCTGCAGAGGGGAAGCAGGTGAGACACAGTGGGCTTTGCTTCATCCTCTGGCAAAATCCTTACTCATGCCAGGGATCTGCAAGGGGATTGCCCTGCTAGGAGAGGGAGTGACTTGAGTGGAGGAGGTGTGGGTCTGGAGGATGCTGTTGTGGGAGGCACGTGCAAATTGCTCAGAGCCCCTCATTTCTGCAGGGATTCAGGAAATGTGTTTAGTTTGACCTGGAGCTGGAAAGGGTTCACAAAGGTGGAGTGGCCCTCTGGCAGATGGGCACAGGCTCTCTGCTACCTGCACATGGCAGAGATGTCTCTCCTTAGAGATATTGACTGCTGCAAATGACAAGGCAGTACACAGCAAAAAATCACAGAAATGCTGAAAACCTGGTATTCAGCAGTCTCAATTTCTGTGTGAGGGAGGGGAAGTTATTTTTTAGGGTTTGGTGGTTTCTTTCTTTCTTTTTCCTTTTGCCCTTCCTTCTCCCCAAAGGCTCTGCTGTATTTTACATGTTCTGGTTCAGCAGCCTCTGAGCACCTTCCCCTTCAGTGCTGCTGGAAAGGAGCAGACTTGGCTCTGCAAAAAATCCCTTGCTGGGTCTGGTCTCCTGAGCGCAGCCTGGCCACACGGCTGGGCTGCCTACGATCCAGAGAACCTGAACACCAAAGCTGCAGGTGTCTACTGCCTAGGTAAATTCAGTTCTCCTTCCAGACACTCTAAAGCCAGCAAGGAACATCAGTTCCATCCTCTGCCCTTAAGCCACAGTGCCTGATTTTCTTGTGTATAGTCTACCACATTTCTGTGCTGGATTAGAGTCCTGTTGGTGCCTGCATGACAGCAGATGAGCTGTAATTGAACCACTTTCCAGGGTTACCTGTGCCCTTTGGGGTTTTTCCTTCCTTTCCCTGGGCCATTCCCACCTTTTCAGTGCTCTTTCCAAATCCCAGACCTCAGCACACCATGCCATCAGTATGGGCTGGGTAAAAGCAAGCCCTGCTTTCGCTTTGTACCCCCATCACTAACACGTTACAAGGTCACTTATCCGTTCTGCTGTAAGGCTGTGCTGGGAGCTTGGATTTGGGAGCCTTTTTTCTCTGCTCTTATGAGCTAAGAGTAGGTCTATGGTGTGTCTGGGACCTCTGGGTGAACAGGCAACTGTCCCCTGGAGCCAGCAGCAGGGAAGGGTGGCCTGCAAGCCATGGCAGCAGTGCCCACTGCTCTCCAGAGCTGCTCTTTTAAGGCCATGAAAAGAAGTTGTACCTAAACAGGCATTAAGGACTCACTTCTGACATCACAGAATCACAGAATAAGCTGAGTTGGAAGAGACACACAAGGATCATTGAGTCCAGCTCCTGGCCCTGCACAGGACATCCCCCAGGAGTCACACCATGTGCCTGAGACAGTTGTCTAAATGTTTTTTGAACTCTGTCAGCCTTGGTGCTGTGACCACTGCCCTGGGGAGCCTGTCCCAGTGCCCAACCACCCTCTGGGGGAAGAAACCTCCCCTGGCACAGCTTCAGGCCATTCCCTTGGGTCCTGTCCCTGGTCACCACAGAGAAGAGATCAGTGCCTGCCCCTCCTCTTCCCCTCACAAGAAACTTGTAACTGCAACGATGTCTCCCCTCAGTCTCCTCCAGGCTGAACAGACCAAGTAACCTCAGCTGCTCCTCACATGGCTTCCCCTCAAGGCCCTCCATCATCCTCATTGCCCTCCTTTGGACACTCTCNATCATCCTCATTGCCCTCCTTTGGACACTCTCCAATAGTTTAATGTCTTTCTTATATTGTGGCATCCAAAACTGCCCCCAGCCCTCGAGGTGAGGCCGCCCCAGTGCAGAGCAGAGCAGGACAATCCCCTCCCTTGCCTGGCTGGCGATGCTGTGCCCGATGCCCCCCAGGACACATTTGGCCCTCCTGACTGCCAGGGCACTGCTGACCCGTGTTCAACTTGCCATTGACCAGGACCCCCAGGTCCCTTTCTGTGGCACTGCTTTCCAGCATCTCATTCCCCAATCTGTCCATACATTCCAGGTCATCCCATCCCAGGTGCAGAATCTGGCACTTTCCCACGTCAAACTTCATGTGGTTGGTGATTGCCCAGCCCTCCGACTTGTCAAGGTCTCTCCTGCCTTCAAAGGAGTCAACAGCTCCTCCTAGTTTGTATCATCTGTGAACTTGCTCAGTATCCCTTCCAGTCCTGCATTCAAGTAATTTATGAAGATGTTGAAGAGCCCAGGGCCGAGGGCTTCCCTCCTGAAGCTGTCCTGGCTGTGATCGATGACTGCGTTATCCTTCAGGTGTTTTCCAACAGCTCCCAGAATAATCTCCTCCATAACTTTAGCAGGCACTGAAGTGTACGCATAACAGTATCTCTTGCTTTTGCTACTTCTTTCTTTATTTTCTTTTAAACTCATAATCAGTTTAAAGATGTGTAAGAGCGGCTCTTTCACAATTTGCACTTTGGAAATGGGGAAAGTGTAATACTTCCCCTACACTTGCAGAAATGTGTTCAGTTTTTCCAAAACAAGAGATTTACTTCCTGGCCAAGGTCCAGAATGGAAAATTTAAGAGTAGTAAATATTTCTGGGGGG
>VZTH01000319.1:144-61371 GCA_013397815.1 Aleadryas rufinucha
CCGCAGAGTGACAGAGAAGTGTGAACTCTGGGAACTCGCTGGCTTGCTCAGGGGATGGGAGTAGCGCAGCGGGCTGGGTCCGCTCCCCTCCCTTGCTTTCAGCTCTTGTCAAGCAGCCTGGCTCTGCAGCGGCCCCGCTGTGAAGTGCCCCGGGGAGCTCCCGGTGAGGGCTGGCTAAAGGTTGCTTTCTTCTCATGGCCTGCAGCCGCTCAAAGTTAGGTGTGTTTCCATGTCCTTTCAAAGCGGGAGAAGGCTGGCATGTTGAAGGCAGATACTCTAGTTTGATGCTGGAGACTCTCTTACCACGTTTACACCAAAGAATCCAGAAGGATTGTTTTGTTATTGCTGCTGTCCTTCTTAAATTCAAATCACATTTTCTGTTTTCTCGTCACATTTCAAATACCTCTTTCTAAATTGGGTAGACCAAAAAGAAATCTTCTATAATTGGAAGTGTTTAAAAAGATACCTTTTTAGCATGTAAGCACAGCTATGAAGTGTCTGCATGCCATATCTAATGTCTTCTCCCATCTTTAATTAGATTTTCATGCTGTTTTTTTAAAAAGGCTTTAGAAGAGGACTTTTCATATATGATGAGTTTTTGAGAAATTCCCTGTTTTTTTCTAATACTAGAAACAATCACAAGGTTCCCACACATATGGTCAGCTTCTGTTGCTTTTTATTTTTTGTGATCCCCAGATCAGAATGTGCTATGTAAATGTGCTCTGTAAATGTGGTGCTTTAAACACTCTTGCCAGTCCTCAGTTTACTAAACCTCACCTGCTCAATCGTTTGGAAACTAAATTAATGTTTCAAGGTGCACATCTGCACTGTAGCTCCAGAATCAGGTCTTTAAGGCCTAGGAGCTTCAGCTCTATCTAGAGCTGATCTGTCACTTCAGAGTTTTCAGTTTCTTTGAGCTGGGAAAACTTAGTAGAAACTAAGCTTAGATAACTTAGCTGAGAAGCTTTGATCCCATCCATGAGCTACCAGCCTCAGTGGCTTCTGGATGACCTTACCCTTGATCAATAAAATCAGATTTTCACAGTTCTCCTCTATATTGCATTTGCATTTGTTATGGTTAAGGAACATCAGAGCAAATAAATTACAGTATTTGCTGATTCTTACTAAACTAGATAAATCAGTTTTATCTGAACCTACTTTCTTTGCATAGCATATTTCTCTTTTGCAATTTTTAAAACTGAAAAAAGCAACCCACTGGGCAGGGCACTGAAACTTGAGTTGTCTAACCAAAAATTATCTACAGTAATTAACCACCATCACCCCTTTCAACTTTTTTTTTGTCTTTTTTTTTTCTTTTTTAAATTGCTTTTTCTTTTCTGACTAAAGAAACATTCTTATTTGGGGAAACATGTCAGGGGAAAAAGAGCTCATCATCTGTATGTATGTATGGTTTTTTCTACGTATAGTGGAAAGGACAAAGAGATTTCACTGCACAATAACTTAAGGGTATAAAAAGCAGTAGTGAGGGAGAAAAAAAAATCCCTGTCAGGTAAGACCTTGAGAGATTCAATTAAGTTTGGGGAACAGTTAGGAAAATACTTCAGATTTTTTCATAGACCCTGTTTCTTTTCTTTCTTCATGGAGGAGTTGGTTTAAGAAGAACGGCTTGAGATTTTGTCTACTGTGATGTATTTCATGCTATTTATTACCAAAAAACCCAAATTAATTTGGAACAGAGATGATCATAATGGGATATACTTACATGTATTTTATGCTTTTAATTCTGTATAATTGCTTGCAAACTAAAAAGTAAAATAACTGTGTCAGATTTTTTTTTGTTTATTTTGAGAAGGGAACTGGATGCTGAGGAAATACAGGTTTTAACTTTTCCCAGTAAAGCTTCATATTTTTCTCATGTTAAGAAGGAAACTACTATCTGATTCATTAAAGGAGAAAGATACCTAAACCAACTCGTTCTTCCTTCTGACCTGTTACAGGTTTTTTTTCTTCTCTCAAAATGTATTGAGTAGGCAAGAGAAAGAGCCCAAATTGCTTACATTTTTGGCTGGTAGATCTGTATGTGTAAACAAACATGGAGTTAGAATCCAAAAGCTTCTGAGTCAGAGAAGAAAAATTGCATGTGAGATCTTAACCTGCATAAAGCTGAAGTTATTCAGGCTTTTTCCTACCGAGAAAGTCAATTGCTGTTAGATCCAAGTGCACCCAAAAGTCCAGGGCAAGATACTTCCTAAGTCTATAGGATGACGTGTACCTCAGTAAATTGTAATCAGGCTCTTAAAATTTGAATGTCCATGACAAAGGCAAAATCACAGCTATGCTTTGTGAAATGACTGTTGGATCAGAAATGTATTTTTAAGGTTTTTCCACTTCCAAGGATAGACATAACTTCATGTAGCTGTTTCATGGGGCGTTTGCTCAGTCTGTTTCCCCAATATTGCCGTTCTGCTGTGGCGCTAACATTGATGAGGGTAATTTGCCTGTCACTGTCTCTGAAAAGTAGATCTGAACAAGATTAAATGACACATGAAGCACTGCCAACCTGTAGCTCTTCAATGCAGCTTTTTTGGTATAGGTGTCTATGCTAGGTCTGAATTATGTTATCATCATTGAGACTGATGTCTCCCCAAAACAGAAGCCTTTACCACAGGTATCACTTACTTGTTCTAGAAATTTTGCACTTTGATGCTGACCCTCTGTATAAGCATAGCAGAAGTTCATAGTGTGCTATGGTAGACGAAGGTCCGTCTCAATGCTAGTCAAATGCTAGTACGCATGCTGCTCGTTTTTAGTACACTTCAACAGCTAATACTCCATTGAAAAAATACTTGTTGAAATAATAACATGGAGCACCAAGATCAATTCCTGACACTTCAGACAAATCACTTAATGATAGCGAAATCTTGATCTAAACAGGAGGAATTGAGTAGCAGATATGTCAACCAAGAATAAAAACAGTTTCTTCAATATGGAGTAGGAAAAGGCAAATGAAAGACCTTGTGAACATTCCAATTACAGACATTGCAGTCACGAATTCTGTTTCACAGAAGAGATAAAATAATAATTGCAGAGGTAGTTTATCCCTGGCAGTCCTGTATGTTGCTTAATGAAGATCAGTGGCATCTGGGTTAAATTAAACTAAATACATTAATACATTAGTCATCTATTAGTCAGGTGAATAATATTGTTTCCCTAAAAAAAATCCTGACCCTTAAGAAAACTTCTGTTTGTCTAATCTGAAAATTGAGTTAAATTATCAGGTAGGGGTAGCATAATATACTAGAAAGAAAACTGAAAAGGTAATGAAAAACAGCAGGAGTAGTTTGAGTGTATTTAGAGTTAATTTCTTATTAAAGTAAGGTGTTCTGTACTCCAAATAATCTCTGACAGAATTGTAAAATTGTGGGATGGATTGTTAGCCATAGAAGAACAACTGTGTAATTTGATGTAAAGTGTTGTGAAATCCTCTAAGCCTATATGCTGTAAAATCATTTTCATAATCTTGCCTTGCTGCATCTGTTCTTTGTTGGCTTTAGTGCTGTGATACTCATTCAACTGAGTCCACTCTCTAACAAGGTAAAAGTGCACTGTGATTTTTGTGTTGTTTATTTTTGAAATGTTAACAGGGTTTTGCTCTTAAAGTAAATGAGTGCCCTTACTGTGAAAACCAAATGAATCCCAGAATTAAGTAGGAATAGACAGAAGGATGAACGGATTAATATTGGAAATGGAAGAAGTTCCCTTTGTGGCAGTGTAATACTGCTAATCCAATTCAGGCTGTATTGTTAAAAAGCATATTCTAAAATTCCTTATCTTAAATTATCATAGCAGTAGCAAACAGTGTATTGTGACAACTGAGCTCTGTGTTAATGCACTATAACATTGGTAGGAAACTAAGGTGAAATAATTTGTAAGTATTTTAAAATTACCTATGTATAGCTCAGTAAATTAAAATAAGATTCTAAAATTTGGAGGTCAGTGACAGAAATACAAATCACAGCTATGCTATGTCTAATGTCCCTTGAATCAGAAATTTATTCTTAGATTTTCCAGTTTACTGTTGTGAGTTTTATGCATAATCTTGTTCCACATAATTCTGTGGTAACCTATATTTTGTTAATCCTTTTCTCTGGTTCTCTTGTGATAATGTTGAACAGGAATTAAAGTTACAAATAAAGTAATCAGGCCTTCCATTATACTGGTTTTCTTCCCCCTCCTTTCAAGGTTCAAATCTCGCTGTGTGCCATTGGTCTTGTTTTGAATTTAGCCCTGGAACACTACATGAAGTGTCAGGCAGCTGTGACATTGTACTGAATGGCTGCCAGCAGCTAACTTGCAGGCTTTCTGCTTGAGGTACATCCTTAATGCTATGCTGTTTTTTGTTTACATGATTCAGAAAAAAATTAGAGAGTTTTAGATCTATGAAGTCGCAAAGCATCATGGTTTTGAATTTAATTTGCCAGAGTATTTTGTTAATATATTGATTAACTAAACACAAAGTGGTTGGTCTGAAGCCAGTAAATAGGTTAGTAAATGAAACCTGCATTCTGAACATAAGCTATAGTTCTGTCATACCCCATTTTGTCTTTTACTCTTGTTCTGCTATGTTATTCTCCTTTCATGTCTTTTGCTTTTTTTCTTGTTTTCTTTATTATTTCTACCAGAATAGCACTTACAAAACATAATAGTTCTGAAATAATATAACCAGAATTTCCATTTCATGGGATTTACCTAGGTTAGGGTAAAAATGAAGTTCAAAAATAAAATACTTTATAAAATATTTGAGTCCTTGGTGGTAGAACCTCAGAATCTGACACATATTCTCAAATGAAGAAATGGGATTTTGTGTACCCCACCCCCCACAAAGTCTGTTAGTTATGCAGTCAGTGTATACATCACATTTCTCTCCGTGTTATTTCTATTATGTAGAGATTTTATGAAGCATTTCATACTGCTGAATACTAGATAATTAGAAATCTGACTTGAAAATATTTGTCTTTTGATCAGTTGCGGCCAAAATCCTTCTGTGGGGATTCTGAACTATGACATCATGGCAAGATTTCGCAGAAGAACGTGCATCATTTTGTTGCTTTTTATTTTGTTTATTTGCTCCATAATGATGGCTTTGAAGACTCTGAGACCTGACAGAGCTGGCTTTGGGGATCCATTTGGACTTGGTTTGTTGCCGGAGCTTCAACAACGGACAGTGCTCTTAGACAGTAAACAGAATTCCCTAAATAGGGCTCAAGGAGATACTGTAACACGTGTCAGTAATTTGCATAACGTTGCTGTCAATACTATGAAGGCATCTATGTCTCCAGTAAAAAAGGTGGAAGAGGAGCTGTCTTCTCCTAATTATAACTTTCACATATTCTACTATACTTGGTATGGGAATCCACAGTTTGATGGTAAATACATTCACTGGAATCATCCGTTGTTGCCACATTGGGATCCCAAAATTGCAAACAATTATCCAAAGGGAAGACATAATCCTCCTGAGGACATTGGGGCCAACTTTTATCCAGAACTTGGATCTTACAGTTCCAAAGACCCTACTGTCATAGAAGCCCACATGAAACAAATGCGTTCAGCTTCAACTGGTAATGAATGTTAACGTTTCAGTATGTTGTTCATTTATCCAGGCTTACATATGTGAATGAGCACAACTGAGCCATCCTTCTATTTTTCTGTGTAATTCAGGAAATGTCTGAAACTAGTAAATGTCTTTATATCTCTGAGTTTTAACCCCCAACTGAAACCTGCATCTTCAAAACTGTGTCTGATGAGTGTAACAGCACAGAAGCCTAAGAATGTGTTTGTAATCCTGTAGATATATGTTTTTCATTACTTACTGCTTAACACGGATAACATATATGGAATATACAGAAACCTTCACTAGAATATATTGTCTGTGTATTTTATTTTTGGAGATGAATACTTCAGTTTAAAGAACAGGTTTCAGTAAACCTTGCTAACGTGCTTAAGGAGCAGTCTGTTCAAATATGAGTGAGGGTTTTTTTTCTCTGAATGCTGTGTGTGCAATAACAGTTATGTATTAATTCATTGTCCAAAATTACCTTCTTTCAATACAAATTGGTGTTCCCTTTTTCTAAATAAGATGAACTGTATACATAAGAATAGTCAATACATTTTTGGTGTCGTTCCTTGTCGCTGGGCTTTATGGTCCTTTTTAGGTTAATCTTCTTTAAAATAAGCAGTCATATAGGCTAATACAAAATTCTGAACAGCTTCTGTAAATGTAGTTGGAGCAACATGACCAGAGCGCATAACATTATTGTCACTGCTAATCACCTTCTATTGTATCTTCTTCATTCACCTAATCATTAAGGTTTAATATAATTGTTAAATTTCGATTAGTGGTGTTTACTTGTATAGTGTTTTTATTTCTTGGTTGTTGTTATCTTGTGGGTTTTAACCTTTATTTTGTAGTAAGGTTAATACAAACATAGGATATTTCTCACGCTCTTCAGTAATATTACTCCATCAAGAGGAGTAGCAAGACTTGCTGAGAAATCTCAGATATAAGTTGCCAATAAGTACTGTTTTAGTCTTATCTAAAACAAAATAATGTATGATAGTATGATGAAGGCAAGGGGGGCACTTACAGCTTTAAAAGAATCTGTGATGTTTCTCATCCTTATAATGTAGATGTCTAAGAAAGCTGAACTGCTGGTGGAAAAGGTGCCAATTATTAGGAAGAATGCTTTGCATAATCAATTTTTTTAGTAACTTCAGTTAGTTTTCTATTTAAAACTCAGCAATGTGAATGAGTAGTTCAGGCTTCCTGTAACACTCTTTGTAACGTTAAGGATATTTATAAAGAGTCACCTTTTTTCTGCTGTTATTCTGACTTATGGATTTATGTACAATTGAATTTGTTGTCTTCCATCAAGATTTGACTAACATAAATCATCAACTTTTTTCCCTCAAGTCATTACTTCGAATACTGGGTTAGGTTTTTTTTAAGAATTATACTTTGTTCATCTTTTGTGTATTGTGAGGCTGACTACTTACAGTTTCTTCTTTTTCTCTCTTAGCCAATGTCTCATCCATGACTCTGTTTTACATTCTGTCACATAATAATTTTTTCTAGCCATTTTTGAGGCTTTGTCAGGGATCTTATGAAAAAAGAAAAATGTAAGTGGTTCTTTCAGCCAATATTGTCTAATGATCAAAGGCATATAAGAGATTGGAGCAACAGGAGTCTCATGCAGTGCTTCCTTGTATTCTTCTTATACTTTAAAATTCTTTTCTTATGTATTAATTTTCTAATATTTTACAGATTAATACAATAGATTTTATTCTTGAGATTGTGTTGGGAAATTTATTTTTTTTTTACACCAGCCTTTTTTTGTGGTAGTCCACTTTTGTCTTTAGTGACTATTCTGGTTTTAAACATTTATAACACTTTTTAGTGTCAAGTCCATTCTTTTTTTTTAGACTCTTGAAGTGGTACATAACTTTATTTTTTAACCACAGGAAAGAAAATGTTTAGTAGTCTTTCTCAGGAAAAGACCAATGCAAGTGTGAGTTTAGGTTCCTTGATCAACAATTCTGTCTCCTGAACTTCTGTGTGTTTCCTAAAGATGTAAAAGAGGATCTTGTCAGATGTATTCAAGATACCCAGATTTGTTGCTGCTGTTCTGTCTGTCCTTTATATCTTACTCATTTGCATTTAGTCCTTTTCTTTTGTGTGAAGTAAAAGATAATCTGATAAAATGCAGTAAAATACTGCATTTTGCTTTCCTTGAGCAGACTGTCTCTTGTGATAATTTGTTATTTGTGATTTTCTTTTTGATAAAATGCGGAGAATATGCCTAAGGGTAGTTGAACTCCCTTCTGTGTGTCATGAGCACAAATTTCTGGTTTGGATATTAGGTGATTATGTATTCACTGTAATTTATTGTATTTTTTTCCTAATTTTGGAATTGTTTATTAGAAATTGTTGGTCAGAAATGTTGTAATGTTAGTAAAGTACATGGAATTTAGAATATATACTTCCCTAGCTTAGTGAACTTGTTCATGTACTTAAATCCATTACCTAGTTAAAAAGAGCTACATTGACTTACTCTTCCATATGTTCTGAATAGCGTTGTTAGGAAAATATTTCTACATCAGTATTTCATGTACTTCTTTCAGACTTAGCTTCTTTTTGCTATTGTTTCCAGCTGCGCATCTAAAAGATCTAATTTGTTTATCTGATAGCATTTTATTTTAGAAGGAAAGGGTTTAGCCTTTCTGAAGAGGTATGTGGTCTTTTGCTTTCTTGGAGAGCATCAGAAAAATTTACAATATGAAGACATGGTATTTGTTGTATTTTTTCTCCACAGGACTAATAACATCCTTAAATTACTGAGACTTACTCAAGCATTTTTTAAGATAATAAATTTAAAAACTAATTTCACCTGCTTGGAAGGGTGGATTACACCATAGTAACTGTACCAGCAAGAAAGAAGGATGTGGGATTGCAGTCACTGCTTCTAGTACTAAATGGTTGTTTTGTAGTAGAGCCAGAGGTACAATGAAGAAATATGGTGGGGAGTAAAATTCCATAAGAGTCTCATCCCATGCATAGTCCTCATCTCTTGAGTGTTCCATAACCCATGTATCTTGGTATTATCTGGCTGTATCATGGCATAGCTATAATGCCTTAGTGGGGAGTACTCTTTTCCTCTTGAACAACCTGAAGGTTGGAATGCTGTGCTGAAAGGTGGGAGGGCACAGCTCTCAAGTGTTAGGCTTAGGACACTGACAAATGATCTAACCACTGTTTGTTTTGTAGTCCTATAAACAAAAAGAGGAGTTAAAATCCACTCTGAGAATACTGAGATTTTGTATCTGATTAAAAAGTAATTCAAGATTCTGATTTATATTATGTAGCTTTCACATCAGTAAATGTAACTCATGACAGTGTTACAGTATACATGTAATATGTTAAACAACATGATTTAAAATTCAAGTTTTGTATTTTCAGGTGTAATAGTGCTTTCATGGTACCCACCAGGTATGGCTGATGAAAATGGAGAACCAACTGATGATTTGGTGCCAGTTGTTTTGGGCTATGCACACAAATATAATCTAAAGGTAAAGTATCTCTAGATGCGTAAAATAGGAAAGTAATTAGGAAAGTAAACATCACTATTATACTGCACTTCTTTTTGGTCATGGAAGCCTTTGAATTGCCCTGAACTTTGGTAGGACCTGAGTAATACTCCTTTATAAGTAAAATAAATATTGTAATCTGCTTTAGCTTGCAGAATCTAAGGCATACTGTTGTGGATTTTTTTTTTTTAATTTCTTTTCAGGAAACAGTTTTTAAAATAAGACATTATGTTTTTTTTCCAGTGAGTCCTGGGAGTTGAGGGAAGTCTTACATTATCCAAAATACTGTGAAGTACAATGAGCTATAAACTAAGGACCTTTGAGAAAGAAGAAAGATGTTTTCTTTTTGCATTATTTCATAACTTGCTAACACCTGATCACAGAGGTCAGAAGTGAGCATCTATGAGTAATAAAGACAGATTTGGAATATCTAGTTTGAATGAATATCTTTATTCCAGAAGGTACCAGGAACACTTGCCTTGGACTATAAGGTCAGAGACATGCTGCTCAGACTTTAGGGTTACTTCAGGGCATGACAGGATAGAAAGGCTAAGTTATTGACTTCTTAAAGTAGGTGAAATATCAAGTCAGTTAAAGATTACATGAATTGATCAGTAGAATCTTAAATTGTGGTTTGGTTTTGTTTATTTTGAGAATAAAACTTATCTTTTCCTTTCGTTATAATGAAAATGTGCATTTCATTTTAATCTCTCCAAGTAATAAATCTGTGTATTTAAGTAGCTGCATATGTTTCATCTCTGTAGTGTGCTGTCTGTACTGTGTACTGAAAACACAGACTGTTCATCTGCTCAGGTTTTAGTTTGTCATGCAAGTTGCAGATTCTCAGAGAAATTTCCTGTCATTGGGGGTAACTTTAGATTCCTTAGCAAGAAGGAGGAAAATAGGGGGATTAAATTGGATACAGAAGTAATTTTGAAACTATTAAAAATACTGTGTGATTTGCATTATATGACATAGGTTGCACTATCTAATAATAAATTATTCAAAAGACAGAAAAAGGTATTATCCTTCCTCAGAATTTTCAGACCATCTAATGGAGTATGCTCTCTCCTAAAAGAACTTGTTAACATTCAAGTCGCAAAAGAGTCAAGGCCAAATGAAATAAGCTACCAAGGAAAATACAGTAGTATGTAATAGTATGGTAATGATTGGAATATGGATGAAGCTGCTGTTACCACTTGGAAGAATTGCTGGAATACAGATATTCAGTATAGATATTGCAGGAAATGCTACCTTCACTGTAATGTTTTAAAGCATTCTTGTGCTAGTAAGTTATTGCAGTAAGTGTTAGGAGTCTCAGTAGACCAAAGCCAATATACAAAATACATTCCTATTATGTCTGCTAAATAGAAGTCTGGGAGAAGATACGCCCTTTTGATTTGCCTGGTTTTGATGTTGGAAATGAAAGATGAAATTATAGTGCTCTTCAACGTCTACTGTCAGTCTTAGTGATTTAGTCTAACACTATTTTTCTATAGTTTCTACTTAATAGAGAGAGAGATTGGCTCTGCAATGGAAATTTTCTACTGTTGCAGAGTTGTCAAAGATGTTATTAAATGCATTCTGCTCTAAAATTGCTTCTGAAAAACTTCCTTTGATTAATGTAATGTACTCTTCCATGATTGTATATTTGAAAACAAATTCATTTTTACATTGGAATTCACACATATTGTTTAATCAATTCCATAAGTTTCAAGCTTGACATTCAGAGCAGTGGCAGTACATTATTAGATTTAGTTCCAAGAGCTTATTGCTGCTGATAAATCTATAACATTTTAAATTAAAGTTTTCATATCCCATATCTTAAAATGTATTTTGACTCTGAAAACTATCCTTGGAGCATTATCTTTAGCAGATTTTAATACATTGGTTAGAAATTAAGTATTAAAATGTTTCATTAGTATATCAGTTCTTTGACATTCAAATAGATAAGATTTTATTTTAAGTTTTAGGTTTTGTAGCTTTTTAAGTTTTCTGAAGCATGATTACCACTTGATGTAGCCTAGGGAAAAAAAAAGGAGTGTTCTGTGTTAATGTAAAAAAACCTAAATATTTAAACCTAATTTCCTGGGATCTGAAGCTTCTAATGTCAGTAGTGCAGGAGTTGTACTAGCATTGGATTATTCTCAGTGTAGACTGATGAAATGTTGGTCTATAAAGAACTATATTCTTTGTGACTGGTACTTACTTCATATAAATACCCAGTGCCCACGTATTCAGTAGTGTTTTATGTTTGTGTTGCTCTTATGTTTTCATCTTTCAGGTCACATTTCACATCGAACCTTACAAAGACAGAGATGATCGCAGCATGTACCACAATGTCAAGTACATCATTGACAAGTGAGTTCTTTTGGAATAGTTTCCTTTGGGGTTTCTTACCTGCTGGTTTCATGGACTTCTGCATATGATCTAAAGCTTGTAAAAATACATAAGAATGTCTACTGAGACTGAAGAGAACTGAAAGGAACTTCGTTCATATTTCAGTGGTGCAAAACTCAGTCTGTTTTTTAAATACTGAAATGTGAATTTTACATAGATTCTCAAATTTAAATTGCTTTCAACAGTCTTTAGTATCATAAGTCATACTTTATATTAAAGCAGATACTTCAGATTAGCAACATGATATATAAATTAAATAAAACATTTTGATAGTGACAAACTAGCAGATAGAGCTTTATTGTTTGGCCTCTAGTGATTTTAATTTCTCTTGACAAATTCTGTACAGCTACTAGTTGTTTTGCTTATCAGTGCTGCTTAGGCTGTCTTTATTTCACACTGAGTTAGAGAACTGCCCTTCAGAGGAAACTGATAACTGTAGTGCGCTTTGACACTAAGTTACTGTCACAGTTTAACCTCAGCCAGCAACTAGGTTGCTGCTGCTTACTTTCCCTCTCAGCCCCCAGCACTCAGAAGGTGAATCAGAAAGAAAAGATAGACTTTTTGGGTTGATATAAGAACAATTTGATGATTGAAACAAAACAGTATTATGATAATTATGTCAGTAGTATTATTAAGAATGTTAATGGAAAGGAGAAGGAGAAAGGGTAACAGAACCCAAGACAAATTGCTTACCTGCTAAAGAGCAGTGCCCAGCCCGGCCTTGAGCAATGTTCAGCCCCCTTCCAGGTAACTCCCTCAGTTTATATGTGGGCATGACATTCTGAAGTGTAGAATGTCTCTTTGGCCAGCTCACGTCAGCTGTCCTGACCTTGCTCCCTCCCAGCTTTTTGTGCAGCTTCTCGATGGCAGACCATGAGACACTGAGAAGTTCTTGACTTAGGGTAAGCACTACTTAGCAGCAGACAAAACATCAGTGTGGTATCAGCATTATTCTCATGCTAAATAAAAAAAACCACAGCACTGTACCAGCTACTAAGAACATTAACTCTGTCCCTGCCAAACCCAGGAGAGTTAATAATTTGTAGTAATTTAAAGGTTCTTTGAAGAGTCATTGTTTGATACTTCAGCAAACACTGGACTGAAAGTGGCTATGGATTGCTGTGTTTCAAAGTCCATGCCCTCTTTTTTTAAATTAGTTTTTAGGAAAAGTCTTCATCTCAGATTGTACAGCAGTGTTTTCCAAATGGCAAATTTTGTCTTAACGATACTTGTTTGCTTTATAGATATGGAAGCCATCCAGCCTTTTATAGGCATAAGACCAGCACAGGCAGACTTCTTCCCATGTTTTATGTTTATGACTCTTATGTAACAATTCCTGAAATATGGGCAAATCTGTTAACTGTTTCTGGATCCCAGAGTATTCGAAATACTCCATATGATGCATTATTCATTGCACTTCTGGTAGAAGAAAGACATAAGCATGACATTCACAGAAGTGGTTTTGATGGAATGTACACGTACTTTGCCACCAATGGCTTCTCCTACGGCTCATCTCATCATAATTGGGCAAGTTTAAAAGCCTTTTGTGATAGTAACAACTTAATGTTTATTCCGAGTGTGGGGCCAGGTTATATTGATACCAGCATCCGACCGTGGAACAACCACAACACCCGGAACCGTGTCAATGGGAAGTACTATGAGACTGCCTTCAGTGCAGCACTTCTGGTGCGACCAGAAATTATTTCCATTACATCTTTTAATGAATGGCATGAGGGAACTCAGATTGAAAAAGCTGTCCCTAAACGGACTGGACAGGTAATTTACCTTGATTATAAACCCCATAAACCAAATGTTTACCTAGAGCTTACTCAGAAGTGGTCTGAGAAGTACAGAAAAGAACAAGAACAGTGGCTTATGTGAGCTGTCCCAGCTGCAGTTATTTCCTAATACATTGACTGTATTGAGAAAGAAATTGAGAGCTGAAGAATCTTGTTATTAAATGTCTTTATTATATCTTTTGAATGTATATGCACTACTACTGAATTTTAATTTTGAAAAGTAAAAAGATTATGAGACTATTGGCAGTTCTGTCTTACTGGGTATTTTAGTTAAAAAATATTCAGGGAAAGCTGTTTGTTGTTCAGTTGTTTTTGGTTTTTTTAACTTTGTAACTTGCATGCTGAGCTTTCAGAACATCTGCATGACCAAAGTATAACAGAAAATTGGCACAGTTCCTTACTTCCTTTATTCCTGTCGTCGTTTTTCTAATCAAACTGATTCTGCGATTTAAATCCTCATAGCTTCTTGCAGGATACATGTTTGTAGTGTGTGGAATAATCTACATCTACACTTTTTAATGCTTTGAACATAGAGTTCTTGACATATGACTAGCTTGTGGTAAAAGCACTGAAGAGTTGTGTGTGATGCAACACCACTGGGTTTTGTTTAAAAGAAAAAAAGTATTTGAAAGAAAGTTCCAAAGAACTGCTGAAAGAGTTCTAGTTTACTTACATTTTTTCTGTTTGGTACATAGCGTAGACTTTTGCAGATTACTGGATACCAGCCAGGAACGTTTTTTTCCTATTAATTTGAATTAAAAATAAAAAAGTTCGAATTAGAGTGGAAAATATTTTTGAAGGGAAAAACCCCTAAAGATGCAAAAAATTTATTAAAACTTCCGTTATTACTTATTTTCTGCTAATTGACTGCAGACACAGATACAGTGTGGGTTTTTTAATGTTTAGAATTTCTAAACCCAGTATCTTACTAGTTCTACAATAACAATAATTGTAGGAAATACTTTTTTTGTTTCTGTTTTAAGAGCAACCTAGTTTGGTAGCAATGAGAGCAACTACCCATTTGTTTAATTTGAAATCTGAGATTTCTTTTTTTCATCTAGTCCATTTAGTTGTTCCAGGATTCAGAACTGTTGATACTAAAATCTTGCTGTTATTCAGATAAGCACCCTACCAATGCTACCTGTAAGACTGTGGTGTGGCTGGAACTGAGTCTTTTCAGTCCTAAGAATCTCACCTGTCAAATGTTGTGATTATTAACTGGCATTTTTTATGAGGTTTGAAAGGTTCAAGTCCCACAGACATACCTCCTCAGCAATACTTTTTTGGGGATTTTCATAGAATTTCATAACAAAGCCCTTAACTTCGGAATAGTAGAAATTGCAGTGTTTTGTTTATTTGCAGTAAATGTTTAATCCTAGCAAAGTGGTTTCTTTCTTAGTTGTTTATTTTTTTTTTTTATCTATATATGAGGTGCTGATCCTGTGTTTTAGTTCATATGCTGAAACTGTTGTGACCACTAGTAACAATTAGAAATCCATTGATTTCAGCAGAACTCATGAAAATTACACTGTTTACTCCGATCTCACTGTAATCTGTCCATTAAGTGGTAAGGTGAATGTGAGGACTTCTGTTAAAACAGAAACCAAACTAGTATGGTTTTTTCAGAAAACTGTCATTCCAAATAAATACAAGCCAGTTACCACTATAATTTTCTAGAGTCTTTCTGGTATGAAGAAGGTTTGTTTATATATCTCTTACTTATTTACAGTTTAGTTTTCTTGACATTTTTCTGCAATTGCTCAAGCGATCAGGTGTCATCTAATGCCCTCAGCTGCTTGAAAAAATACAGAAGTTGGATGGCAGATATATAACCTGGCATGTTGAACTCTGCCTCTAGAGTTACTGGAGTCTTACTAATCTCTCTTCATTTTTTTTTGCATTTTTGTATTGCATTTCTGCGAAGTCTGAAATGCCTTTGAAAGACGTGTTTACTAATTGTTACTTTGTTTTGCTTGTAGTCAGGTGGGTAAACTGACATAGACATAGGTATGACCACAGTCAGAAAATAGTGTCTGAGACATAAGAAGCACTTGTTAGACTTTTACCACTTCCAAGTTAACTACTCCCTTTTTCAAGGAATCTGATATTACTTATTTTACTATAAAGCCCTTAAATAGCTATACGCAATTCATTTTTATGATTTGTTGTAGGTTTATGCTTTTACAGCCCAGAGTCCATATATTTATTTTAAATGTGAGGGAACAATTAAATGTTTTGCGTGTGTTACTAAAAAGTCTTCTGAAATCAAACCTTTTGAAAGGACAAGTCTCTTTGTTTTCCCTTTGCTTAAACTTTTGTCATCCACTTGTCTTTTCTCACTGTAGTTATCTGAGCACTTTACTGGTCTTGACAACTTTGCACTCACCTTTCAGCCCTTACTTTCTGCTAGTGGCAGTTTATTTTCTCTGTGACTGTGAAAGTCACTCCTTTGTTGCTGTATATAGAAACATTTGAAATTTGTTGTAGGGTATTGTACAACTGAGGTGATCTATCTTGTTTAAAATACAGTTTATTGTAATAATGTAATGGATCTTCATTACTCTGAAAGACTTTTGTAATTGCTGTAAAGATATCATTTAGCCCTTGCCATGAAGTGGTTTGGGCCATGGCACACTGATGTCTAATGGGACTTTTAGAAGAATTTACAGAATTTCTGTAGAAAAGAATGAAAATTAAGTGCCTAGAAATTCATCACCCCTGAACACTTACTGTATTTTTATGTGCTTGATGTGTTTTAAAACATAAATGTGCAACCTCATATAATATTTCAGAGTTGAGAATTTGATGATCCTAAGGAAAACTGATGGAATAGCAGCTACCAGAACTACCCCACCTGCCTGACCAATACTTTCTCTGTACTTAAATCATTGTGCTGCTTCTTGTTATAGGTAGTGGAGAGTTTTGCTTATGGACTGTTGCTGCAGCTGTGATACTTATTTGAAATTTGAGTAAAAATAGGTCTGTGGGAAAGAATTTGTACAAATGCAAAGGAATAAGATTGATACAAGGACACAGTTACTGGAGCAAGGGAGGAGAAAAGTGAATGTATTTAAGAAGGTGGTTGCTCCAAGCTGTAAGATTACAGTAGGGGAAAAAGGGACTCCTATGTGCAACCAAAATTGAGAGGCAGGGAAGAACATCTGTAATGATACTGAGATTTGAAGTAGATTTAAGGAATATCCAGATCCTATTTCACTTTGGTGTCCCACCACTTTTACTTCTTGGCCAACTGAAAAAAATACTATAATGATTGTTTTTAATATTTTTACACTGATTAAATGTGTTTGACTCATCTTGTTATTTCATAGGACTTAGAGAGATATGGGAAGTTTTAAAAGGAATAGTGCCAGGGTATGCCTCTGCAAATACAGAAATACCTGAAGTAATCAATGACATACTACTGACTGAGTATCCCCAGGGGGTAGATGGTTTCTAGACAAGTAGCAAGACTTTGTGGTAAAAGAGAACATATTTTTAAAAGAAAATCTGTAGGTTCATTTCTGCTTCTGTCAGTTATGATCAAGTAAATTGTTTTTGTTCTGTGAGCTGTCTCAGAACTGAAGCTTAGTGCATCAACTCTGAAATAAGAATGTGTATTAAATCTTGTATAGTAGTGCATGTTTCTCAGATCTATAATCTTGTACTGAATTTTGTGGGAAAACACGTGCTGATGCTGTTACTATTTTAGTGGCAAGCTGTAGATTATTGTGAATATAGTTTCTGCACTGATGTTCATCGTATTTGTGTAGTGCATTTCTTTTGAGGTGCCAATAATTTGTCTCTTAAGAGGTTGTTGAAGCAGAAGGTTCTTCAGTGAAAACATTTTTATTAAAAACTTGATATGTATATGCTCTTCATAGCTTGAATTAACATATTTCACACATGGTTCTTGGATTCAATTGAAAACATTTCTCAGGAGTGTTTTCAGCTCTATGTTGCCAGTAAATGTATCTCTGGGCACATGGATAAGGACTTACTGTATTTAGGGCACTTTTTTCTGAATCTCGTGAACCTAAAAAGAGGAAATAAAGCATTTATAAACAAATTATTTGCCACTTAATGTAAGATTAAAATCTCTCTCCCAGTCCTACAAGTACTTGTCTTCATCTTTCTACTTGGTTAAAATTGTGTCAATGTTTCATTTCTTTTTATCTTTTACTTTTGACCAGCGTGTTAAGTGTTCTATAAATTTCTAAAGTGACTGTATTTCTAAGATTTCAGAGTTGGAATATTCAGCAAAGAGAATCTACAAGATTAATGGCATGGCATAAAAGCCTGATGTGAATTTGATATTGTATAGGTGAATTTGTTGTGAATGGGTATGTATCTTTGATATGCATTGAACACAAATAAAAAATACGTTTCTTTTAATACCCTACATGGCTGTGACAGAGATTAATTTGTTTACATAAAAACAAAAAAATGTGTGTGTCTATTT
The DNA here is from genome assembly GCA_013397815.1 of Aleadryas rufinucha. Taxonomy (NCBI): domain Eukaryota; kingdom Metazoa; phylum Chordata; class Aves; order Passeriformes; genus Aleadryas; species Aleadryas rufinucha. Next base: position 17,905 of record VZTH01000319.1, read on the forward strand.
AAATATGTGCATATACCTGAAGTCATTATTTTTAAAGTACTGTATCATTGTAATAAAATTACAGACTGGATTCTGCTACTTTTAATTCCCTGTGATATTTACAGAAGACATTTTTGATTATGAATGCTTTCATGAACAATAAATATATGCCCAAAAATTTTGATTTTTAAAGGAATGTGTGATAGTGGGGTCTTTTAATAATACGGGTTTTGAAAGTTAATTTTTATTTTTCTATTACTATGTGTGTGTAGAATTCAGTTAGACTGAAAATGACAGGCTTATCACAATTTTTTAAATAGACAATACTCCTGAAGTTTTTAGGCCTAATTTTATTACATCTTGTTAGGCTGCTGTGTTCACTACTGCATAATGTTGTATGGGAGCCAATGAACATCCCAATCAGGGAATGATAGAGTCCCCAAAAGGGACAGACCCTGAGAGATCTCCCTAGGTTAGGCTGAGGCCTCCCAGGATGCTTTGTTCTACCATGCAGATGTACCCCAGTTCTGTTTCCCTGATGGGCTTATTGATTTCTCTGCCCCTTTTTCCCTTACATGTCAATTCTCCCAGAAAATTCTCCCCTCCCCATTCTCCCACTGGCCCCTGTCCCTTTGTCCCTCCCTCAGGATTTCCCTGTTGGTTCCCTTACCCAGCCCCACCTATGTCCCGCCACCCTGCCCTCAGACCATTGGTCTCGGATGCTCTCCCCCGCTCCTGTATAAAAACCCAGACCCCCATTGTTCTTTGCTTTCATCTCTGGAATCCTCCATGTGTGAGGTTGTAATAAACCCTTACTCCTGCAACTAAACAGAAGTCCTTCCCATCTCTTTGCTGCCGATTTGTCGAAGAAGCCAGCCATGTGTGAGTGTGTAGAAGTGACCCTGCTGAAGGCGGTTTCGTCCTGGAGGCGCCTTCGAAGGCTCGTAGCATTTCACCACCCAGCACACCCCGGCACGGCTTCCGGCAGTGTTGCAAGTGTCTTTCGAGTCCTGAGGTACAAGTGTATGTTGACAAAGTAAAGCTGAAGTTTGCAGTTCGTACTGAAGTTTAGGAGGGATGGGCGCACAAATAATTGGCCTTGCAGGAGAATGGTTTACAACTGATTATTACAGAAGGGTGAATGAAGTATTTGTTGCATTCCGATACTGTGCTCTTCAGGTATAAAAAGTCTGGAAAGTTAGCGTTGCCATTTTATTTTCATGGCAGTGTGAAATTACCTCCTTGGTGTTTGAAAAATGTGTTTTGTTTTTCCAGCAAACTAACTACAGTGGTATGAAAGAAATTAAAGCTAATTCACACACGTAGTATTGTGTATTTCTGTACTTGAGTCAAATATATTCTAAAATGTATAATCATTTCATATTTCTTTTGGTGTATCGCATTTTAAGTGACTCTCTCCTTTCATTAAGGTGTTTTGCTCCACAATGCAAAAATTTCCTGAAAATTTTCTGTCTCAGAAAATGCAAAAAGTAATCAACACAAGCTCTATTTGAAATTTGAACTTATGCACATACCTGTAATGGACACTTCACTAGGACACTTCAGAGAAGCTTTTGCATTTTAGTAGATAAAATATCTTCCAGGGTGTTTCACGTCACTTTATGTGAATTTAGGAGAAAGAAGGAGATAACAATGAAAAAGAATTTATTGCCTGTTCATCTAATCTGATCATTTTCTATACAGTAAATGATCCCATTTACTGTATATTCTACACATTCTTTATGTGAATGATAAATAAAAAAGACCTAGCGTACATTTATGTTTTGTTTTCTTCAGCTGGGCAGTGGAGATAGAGGAAACAGTGACACAAAAGAAAGCACATATAGCTTTCATTTTTACCCTTCAGTTTAGTTACATTTTTAAGCAATGTAAAATGTGTCAGCTCTGAAAATAATGGAATATTCAGGAGATTACTGCAATAAAAATTCGAAAAATTAATTTGCTGACCCAATTTAGTGATAGATTCAGAGTAAAATTATCTTGTAGCTATCATAACTGTTTCAGTATTTTTCACATAGAAAGGTACAGTCTGTTAAGCTGGAGTCAAGAAAGAAGTAACAGGTTATCATACAGTGTGATGGTCTTACGGCGAGTGATGAGAATTCTAGTTTGTGTATTCCATTATTGCTACTATTCAAAGCTGGCCTAACACATTCAAAAATGAGTGAGTTTTTTAAAATTAATTTAGATCTTAGAATATGTGTACAGAAATGAATGCACACACAATTTTTTCCTAATTTCTTTGTGAAAAATGCGACTGCCCTTGTATGGATAGAAAAAATCTAGAGCAGTTTTAATCAGTTCCCAGATCTGTGCTTGTCAGTGTTCATGGAGTGATCCAGAGTGGCTCACTTCTTGATCCTAGCAGTTAAGTAGTGTGGATAGTCAGAAGTAATCAGAGTATTCAAGTTCATTTCCTATGGTCTTTTATCTAAAAATATGGGTAAAAATCTACTGAACTTTTCGAAATTAGAGAATTTCAGAAATGGTTAAATGAAACTGTTTTCAACATAGATTATAATACAGCAAAAGTATACACTAGCTGACTAAAATCCATGTAGGAGAAAAATAAATGTTTTATTAGATAATGTTGATGCCTGCTATTGCATTCAGAGCTGATGTACCACATTCAGAAAACAACCTTTGTTTTTAAATTTGGTCTCTTCACTACTTAGAATATTTAAGACATTTATTTAGTTAGAGTAGATATTTTTTAAAACCTTGAAGAGGTGTATTCTTCTTCCCATAGAACCAACACAATGACAGGTGGTTTGTTGTTTTTTGAGGAGGGGCATGTGGTTTGGGTTTTTTTAATACAGGGAAATGAGCACTATGTATCTGACAGCAGGACCTTGTCTTCAGAGTTGGTTTTATAACTTGATGTCATTGAAACACAGCATGATCTATCAAGACTAATTTCTCAAACTGCAGTGTGGTTCAACAAATAAAGAAACAGCCATAACTTCAGTTGATTTTTAGAATACTAGTGGAAAATTAGGCTGGTGGTTTGTTGTGATTTTATTGGAAGTTTCTTGGAAAATTCTAATATGCTATGCTAGAAAATACTTTTATCGTCGAGCTAAGATTGATTGCTCATTAAGATCAGATAGCCAGTTAAAGTTTGATAAGTATGATTTTAAATATGCTATATGTATTTCAATAATATGATATTTCATAATACCATTGCCACTAATCAAAGTAATTTAATAATGGTTAATACTTATTTTTAAAGGGGAAACTAAAGAGGAACTAAAGGGGGCTTCTAAAGAAGCCATTAACCTCAGAAAGCAATGTTAATCAATGAGAAAGAAGTATCCAGACATTTACTGTGTGAGAAGCTCTGCAGTCCTTATTTTGTCTTATATATATGATTCTTGGTGAGTACATAAATTTTATTCCAGGTGAGTGAAGAACCTACTTTCAAAAAATAAAATACATTCTGAAAACACAAATGGTAAATCGTATTAGTTGTACTCTTAGCATACCAAAAGTACGTATGCTTTGCTATTTATGTCCAACCTTTGGCTGATCAACTTCCTGATCTACTACTACTTCACTTGGAATTTTTTGCACATATTTGTACTTTTTTTTTTTTATGAAAACATTGGAGAACAAGTGCAAAGCAAAATTTTAAAACTCCATTGCAGTAACATGACATTGAAAAAGGTAAGCTGTGTAGAAGGGAGGAAAGTAGTTAAGAGATGTCAGAATTATAAAATGTCTGGAGGCTTTATGCAGGCAGCATAACCATATTCAGATTATTACATCAGTCACAAGATTTTTAAGAGGCCTGGAAGAAGTTCATGTAGTTAAACAACAGAATAAAGAAAAGTGTTAGAAATAAAAGGTATCTTTAAAACGCTGATCTGTCAAAAAGATCAAACCAGAAAAGAGCTAAGTTCTGGCATTAATTCCAAAGCTAAAAAAAAACCCTACCAAACTTGAAGGAACAACTTCCTAGACCTAAAATAAAATAATTAAGTTTCCCCCAACCATCCCCCAGAAGTAAATATAGCAGACCATGGTAGGCAAGATGTAATACAATATTAAGGAAAAAATACCTGAACAACAATTTCTAAGACCTATAGACTCTATACTAGAGTCTTCATTAGTGCATATTTCTAAAACATGTCACAAGCAGGCAGAAAGCTGGTAGTGTGCTAGTAGTGCTGGCAGATAGCAGATCAGCAAAAGGATGTTTCAAAGATCCTTTGGGTCTTTGATAAAGCTGTAGTAGAGAAATTTTAAGTGTTTTGTATCTATGTTTGTCACAGAAGAGGTTAGAATTTTTCATGTTGGATCCAGTGTCCATTGGTCAAGAAATATCCTAATCAAGAAATTAATTAATCAAGAAATATCCTAAGCTGAAATGTCATACAAGTGATCTTTTGACTGGATCAATAAAACAAACACTAATAAATCATCCAGTCTCAATTGTACTCATTCAGGGGTTTTCAAGGAACTGGAGTATGAAGTTCTTAAAAATGTGAATACTTGTTTAAGTTAAGGGTAGTCCCATAAAGGAAAGGGGACAAATGTGGTATCAATTTTAAGAAGACTTCTAGGAGGGATGCTTGGAACTGTAAATCTGAAAGTAAGTCTGAAATCCATCCTTGATAAAAAAAAAAATAATAAGAATAGATATTTAAGGTAGATAGAGCAATATCAATGTAGCTTTTCCAAAGCAAAATCATGCACCACAAATCCACTACATTTTTGAAATTACAATTAGAAATATGGTCAAGGACAATAAAGCTTCCAGCAAGGTACTTGGCCTTCAAAAGATACTAAATGGTTATGTAAGTAGAAGGAAGAATTTTCAATAGATTACTTGCCACTAAAAGTTAAGAAACAGATAATAGAAATACTAAACTTTCATAGCAACAGGCAGTTACTTCTTAGGTCCCAAAGAAACCTGTTGTGGTATTTGTGCTGTTCAGAAAGTCATTTAAAAATACATGCACTTGTGCTAAACAATCTTTTAAGATAATCAAAATCAAAAACCAAAGTATGTAATAGTAACAAATTGGGTGATAAAAGAGGAAAAACAATGTTGACAGATGCGTATCAGTACATACTATACATGCACAAAGCTGTACTACATTATAGTGGTTTCCTACTGCTTAAAATAGAGATTTGGCTGTCCGTTTTGTTAGTATGGTAAAAAAAAATTAAGCTTAAAGATAGTAAGCTACATATATATTATCAGGAAAGAAAATTGAAAGTATCTATACTTTAAATTAGTATCATGCTATTGAAAGTAACTATACCATTCTATAAATGTGCATCATGCTTGTGTCTGGAATACTGGTTATCTATCCCCTTTTTTAAAAAGAACTGAAAAGAGACATAGAAAGATTACAAAAATCAGAGAGAGAGATTTGAACCAAGGAAAATGTACATTAAAAATACTCAGCTTCAAGAAAAATTGTTCTTCAGAATGTGCTGGTGGACTAAAATCATTGATGGGCATAAGGAGAATGAATAGAGAACAATAAAAATTTTCTGTTCCTTATGCCAAAGAAAGGTTGCCTAATTAAATTTTCAGATAATGTGTTTAAACAAAGAATAGGAAGTTGGGGTTTTTTCACTCAGTATAGTAGAATTATCAAATGTACTGCTACAGAATATTGTAGAAATTGAAAGTATAATAGGTAGGAAGTCATAATAGCATTGATCAGACTTCATAAGCAGGGTGGCTCAGGTGCAACTTTTGCCTCAAAAAATCTCTATAAACAACTGATTGTCAGAAATTAAGAGAAAGTATTTTTGGAAATAAATGTGAGTTCTATTTCATGTAATGGTTTAGGTATTTGCAAGATGTTTTGACTTATGTGTGAAAATCAAAAATGTCTTTATCTGTTTCTGAAATTAAGAGGGATATTCATATTGGAAAGCAAGAAACTGATTTAGTAGCAACTAATTAATATTTTAGTTTTCTTCTTTCTGTAATGTTGAAGGTTGCTGGCTTTAAACTCTGGACCATTATAGGAGTAAACACTCATGCTATGCTGAACTAATGCCATTTATTCTTGAATATATTAAAGTATTGTGGTGTTGCTGCTTATCTGTCATGAAAACTAAACCCCAGAGATAGACCCCACATATTGCAGAAAAGTTCAGGCTACCTCTGTGTAGCTTCTTCAGCCTGGTGGTACAGATGATCAGTTTGATTGCAGCAAGTTTTGGAGCTTAGCAGAGAGACTCTGTGGCATTAGGGGCCTTTGAATATAGATTATAGATATAAAGAAGGAGAGAACCAGAGCATTAATCATAGGGCTTCCAGGGGATCCAGCACAGAAGACTGTCATTTCATAAATATGTCATTTGCTTTATAACCCCACAAATGTCAGTTTAGCAGTGGGAAACTTTGTACAAGTTAATGACTCTTTTTCCTTATACACCATTAATGTTTATATATTGAATTTCACCTGCAACTTTATTTCATTATAAAATTAAATCTCATAAAGTCGTTTCTCAGAATTCATGGAATTCTGAAAATTGGCCTGTGACTAATCCTAATTCACGAAAAGAGTAAATAAATTCTTTAGTCATTATGTCAGAACTTTTTGGATTGCTCACTGCTAGTTACCACTTGTGGTAAAGCTAGGTAAGTGACTGTGGAATCACTTTAGATTTTAGTGTAAAATAAAACATTTTAATAAGCAATAAAACAGCTTAAACTATCTTCAGCTACATCTGAGGTGAGAAACTGGATTAAATTAATTCAGTGGGAGTAGAAATATGTTAGGTCTTCATTGGAACACAGCATTGCATGAGCAATGTGAGACTATTCATGTGTTGGGAAGTAGCAAATTCTTTCTTAAAGTGGAATGTTTTTAACCATATTTCTTATTCATCCAAAGGCTTTTTGAATTAAGCTACAAAACCTAATGATTAGGCTATCAGTTTTAGCAGCTTATTATTTAGCAAGTGTGTTCTGAGTTTAAATACTTCTTTGTTCATTATAGGGATCTATACTGTTTCTTTTATTTGTATCAGGAAGGAAAGAGGGATTGGACATCCCATAGATGCGTCTTGAATATGTGTAATACATAGGAGTATAGGGGGGATACAAAGGGAGTCTTGATAATTTTATGCAGATCAAGTCATACTTTTATCTCTCTGAAAATGTAATGCTTAAACAAATTTTCTTCACGGTAATATGCTACTAAATGTGGTACAACCAAATCTGTTCAGTAAACACAAACAATTCATGATACTGAAAAAATGTGCTCTTTTAAATTATATTGATATTGTCCTCTACATTTTTGCCAAATTACGTGATTCTGTGTTCACAGGTACTTAGATCTCTTTTTGCAATTTGGAATCTTAAGTATATTTCTGTGCCAAGTCTGTATTGATAAAAAATATATAAAAATTTTAAATTCTAAGAATAATTGAAATACATAAAAAACCTCCTAGACCTAGCTTGCAAATTTTTCATACTGAGCATGATTATAAAAGTTTTTTCCTCTGCCAGTATTCAGCCTTCAGTTAAGAAACCTGTGACAAGAAAGGGAACAAGCAGAGAATACAAAATACAGGGAGTTTTGTTCTGGCTTTTTTCTGCCAGTGCTTGAAACCTACAAGATAAGGCTGTCATATGATACAGAATTTGTGTGCTCAACCCTATGTATTCAGTATTTTCTTTAGCTGAGATTTCATAAAATTTTAACCTGTAGGATGTACAGAACATTAGAATATTAGGGCTTATTTGTGATTTTTGAGCTTTGGTTTCGGCCCTAAACAGATTTTCCAAAATCTTTTAAAATAATAAGAGAAGCCAGCATATGAGTGATAAGAATACTTCACATGCTGTGTACATAAAAGCATGGCAGCAACAGCTGAAAAGCATTTTAAATGAGAAAAATCATGAATTGAACATACAGTGTCAATAATGTCAATATGTAATATGAATCTAATGCTACTCAAGACATATCAGTGTAAGATATGTGGAAAATTTTGAGTCTAGTTCTGAAATGTTGGGGTATTTTTTTTTATTATTAACCCCAAACCATGACATTATAGAGATGTTATGCTATTCATAAATGTTTCCCATAAGACTTTACTCTCTCTCTCTCCATCTTTACAGGTGCATATTTTATTGCACCACAGATGCAGAAAAATAGCTATATAATATCTTTTGGTGAGATTCTTAGAGGAAGGGTAATTTTTTTTTTTTTTTGCATGGGAATCAAGATACAAGATTCTGTTCCCAGCTGTGTTACAGTAACTTGCTGGCCTCAGGCAATTGCCTAAGTCCCCCTTGTGTAAAACAGAAGTAATATTCCATATCTATTATGATCTGGCTGTCTGATTTATTCAGTTGTCAAAAGTATTTTTTTCAGGCAAAGACAGTTGCTTACAACAATTTGTGTGCAGAGCACAGAGGGTACCCTGTCACTGTCACATGCTTATCTAGATGCTGCTAAAACAAGCTGTCTTCATAAGCTAAAATCTCAGAGCTTTCTTCTGGAGGTGCTTGATGTTTGTTTTCTACGTAGAGCAGTTAAAGCTTAGCTTTAGATGCAGCTGCACAAGAATAATGGTAATCTAACCAATACCTTTTTTTTCCGTAAAGTGGGAGAAAAAAGGTATTATCAGAAGAATTCTTTTGTCATCAGATACTATAATTATACCATCTGGGCTGTTGAGAGGATGACATGTAAATAGTGCAGTTCCCTTAGATGAGAAAGAAATGAGGGGCCTTGAGGTCCTCAGGGCATGCTGCAAATTGCATGTGCTGATCACATGAGGAAAAGGTTGTCCCAGACTCACTTCCTCTGGAACTGCAGCAACTATTTGAGGTGACTGAAGAACTTACCTTTTTCTTACTTTCCTGGTTCATGCCCTTCTCCTATAATTCACAGGGTTTATGACATCCATTCTGCTGGCAGTTGGCATTCCTATCTCCTTGCCCTATGCCAACACCCACGCTTACTGCTTCCTGCTTACTGCTCAGTTACCCCTCACTTAACATTTTCTAAGTTTTCTAATAGCTAGAAGTGAGAAGCAAAAGTCAGGGACTGCTGGAGTGAAAGAGCAGATTTTTGAGAAAAACTCAGTAGCTTTCATTTTCTTTGGTGGAAAAGGGGCATTCAGCAATGTAAACTGAGAGTGGTGTACAGGCATGGAGGGTAACCTCAGCATTGGACTGCAACTTGGCATCCAGCTGTTTGGCCACAAAACTAAATCCTATGGGTCCAATATGTAGAGTAAGAGGTTGTACTCTAACACTTTGCTGACTGAAAAATCCAGTTTCAAGTGCAGGATGAAAAATGACACTGAACTGTGAGTATCTTAAAACCAAAGTATTGTTTGCTGTTTTTAAATTTCTGAATAGGTATTAACCTGCCAGTAAGAGCAAAATTCTGAGCATGGGTCCTTCCCGCATCCTCAGATGGCATTTAATGCGTGAACAAGACTTGCTCACATGATAGGAAATAAGATAAATACGTTATGGACAAGAAATTGCGCAGTGAAATTCAGAAAGTCTGTCAGAGTATGGGTGGAGAGGATCTAAGGAAGCAGATTAAAGGGACTAGGCTAAGGTTAAGACATGAACTGTCAGAAAAGTGAAAGAACAGCAAATATAGCAAGAAATACTGCTACTATCCAGCTGGTGTTCCCTTTGTGAAAATAGCAATGGTTGGGCAAGTTATTGAATGCACACACTCAGGAATCCAGAGTTAGCTGGGTTCAGCCAAGGCTTGTGCCATGGAGAGTAAAGAAAATAATGATAAAAACTGTGAAAACCTCCTTAGAAGTTTGTGGCTGACAGACTTTGGAAATAACATGATTTTATGTGATGACTTTAATGGATGAGTCACTGTGGATTGCTTGTTACTGTCAGAACTATTGCACAAGAACAGGAGCAGTTTATATGAAATGAGAAGGCTTTATTGCAGTTTCTAGTAAGTTTCTTCTTTCCTAGCATAGGTTATGAATGGCTTGGTTGTTGGGTACTGTGTTTTCAGACATCCTTAGCACATTGCTCTCTTTTCCATACTGTAAGCAGACATTCATTGGTTGTATGTGGGGTAACCACAGGAGATTTTCTCATATAGCTCCTAAATGAATGAGTTTTTAAGATGTAACTATAGAGTAGCTTTATGCACACATAGATACTTATTCCCATAGACTTTTTATGTAGATGCAGAGACGCATTTAATTGTTTCTTCCTTACAGCCCTTGATTTACCTCTTAATGATAGCCAAGTGCTTCAGTCTACTTTCTTTTGTTTAAAATGTGTTTAAATAATTTTGATGGGCTTACAAGCTCTGCAGGTTTTGTTACTGAGTCCAGATGAAGCTCAGTCTGGAGCTGTAGCTCATTTTGTAACCTCCTGGTCTCACAGAGGAGAGAACTACATACTGCATGTTATCTTGTCCCATATGATAAATCCACTGCACATGGCAGGTCAGTGTGGCTTTATAACAATAAATACTGGTGTAAATGGCACACTCATGGGACAATGGACTTTTATACAAACAATAAGTTGGTTACCTCTTGGAAGCATTGGGCTCACTGCTGTTCAGCAGAGAAGCAAGAAAACAATTGTGTACCCTGGAAGCACCAAATGCAATGCATGTGTGCAGGGCTGAGCTATTGCACATGCCCAGGGTGAGTGGTGTGCAGGGGAGCAGCCAGACTTCAGCAGTACCAAGCAACCCACGCAAATTCAGCAACTCCAGAGCGCTCCCAGGACATGCCAGTTCTTTGCTGGTCCAAGGGTTCAAGAGGAGAAAGGCCTGAGACCCTTCCAAAAAGGCAGCAGGGAGTTAGGTGCTCTTATATCCACTTCCAGAACAGTTCCTGCAGGTGCCCTCAGGCAAAATAGGGCCAGCACCACCGATGGCTGCATAACTGACTTAGGCCAGGAAGGTACAGAATAGGACTAGAAACCAATGCAAACTGAAAGGCAGCTGTGATCAAGAACAAATGCTCCAACACCATTCCTAGAGTAATTGCAATAACATTTTTATTCGTTAATTCATTTCTTCTGGCAATCAATTAATGTCTCAAACTATAGTCTGTACAAATCTCAGCAATCTATTTAGCACTTAGCATAGATATATTGCATTAAATTGCCCTGGTTAAGTGGAATGCCAGCAGTATTAATTACAAAATTATGCCGTACCTAGAGCATTTTATGTAATGTTTTGCTAATACTCCATTAATTTATTATATTTTTGCCTCATAATTTAGAACATTTTGGCTAAATTATTTATATTACTTTTTTCTTATAAATTTATATAATAACAGTTGTAAAAGCATAACTACTTTATAACTTTTTATCCAGAGAAGCAAAAGTATCCATTATATAAATTACAGGAGCTATTTAGGAGTTCAGACAACACTTGGGCCATTAAAAAATCTTTGGGCACCTTAGTTAATATAATTTCACAGGCAAAACATACTGATTTAAAAAAAGAAAATGTTTGAAGAGATCTCTTAGTATTTTTCATTTAATGGAATGCAGAGAAGGGAATAAATTTAGTTTAGCAGAACCTTTCAAAATAATGTGTCATTGCACATGATTAAAAATTGAAAATCGGCAAAAAGGCAATTAAACATTCAAAACACAAGTATAACCTATTCCAGAAATAAACTATATTTATTTCTGTTTAAGTGCATCATCAGTAATATTTCATTGAATTGTCCAGGACAGTCAAAAAACAAGAAGGTTGTACAGATACTGTTGCACACCAATACCAGCTTTTCCTGAAGCAGTGTTTGGGTTTGGAGGGAGAGCTGTATGCAAGAGGATTAGAGAAAGGGTGATGTTTCACTGTAATGTCACCTTTGTGTAATGCAGGTACTCAGTACATAGTATCTCATACCTATGAGATACTGAAATTTCTCATTACCTGTGTTCCCAATGTTAAGGTATTTCCTGATCATTCATCTCCTTTCATCTAGAATACTCAAAATATTTGGGAAAGAGAGAAATACGTAATAATAAATAACACACAACATATACATGTCGGTATATATGTTTGGTGCCACATTCTTCAATTTTTTTTACATGCTTTTGAGAAGACAAAACTCATATTGTCCTTTATTAAGCCTTTCTACCAAGCAACTAGCACTTTTGACAGGAGTGGCTATTTGGTATACAACATGAGGAATTAGCCTGATGATTTAGTCAAGTACCCTGTTCCTGACCCTGTCACCAGTCTTCAGCATGGTTTTTGAAAAGCCATGTTACCACTTTGTTCTTCCAGCTTTGGCCTGGTGTTTGAGACTAATAATACTCATTTTTCTTTTTACAGCACTGTGAGATCTACAGGTGACCGATGCTTTGCGAATGTTCCTTTGTTGGCAGTATTTTGTCTTATTTGGAAATCTTGTAGCCTTACTTCTCAGCTCAGCTGATAAATTATGAAGGAATATTCATATAATTTTCATTTTACGTATCTAAAAATGGTGTTATGAAGGAACTAGAAGACCTTGTTGCCCAGATGCTTTGCATGATTACTGGTGAAAGCAGACAGCTTTAGGAGAAGTACAGTCTGTGAATAACCCATTCAAAATATATTACATTTTCCTGGGCCAGCAAGGGCTTGGCTGAAGTTGAGGAGTGGAGAAATGAGAATGGAATAAAGAGAATGAAAGCAAAGGAAAATACACACAGAAAATGCAAAGAAACTAGGACAAGAACAACAGAAAATAAGCCAAAAAATAGGCTTAGATTTTAAACTAAGTGTTAAGCTTCTCCTTTCTAATCTGATGGCTCGTTTCTGCAAATCTTTTTAATGTCTTTGAAATTGATTATTTAATTAAAATTTCATCCTAGTAATAGCTTGAGGTTGCTTCTTGATAATTTACCAGTACTAATCCTATCCTTCTCTAATAAACTGTGAGGCTTTTGGCCTCAGAAATTAGCCTGAAAATTATTATTATCGTCTAATAAATAGGGAACTTCCTCAAGCTATCATTATTTATAAATCTTCAGACTACACTAGTAACTGTCGAGTTTTACCTTGTGAAAGGAATAAAAACATAGTTATATGAGATCTTGCTATGTAGATCAATCTCTGTCAGTCAGCGGCAGAGGGAAATTTCTGGGAGAATCTTACGATGCAGCCTTGTGGTACCTAAAGGGGGATTGCAAGAAGGCTGGAGAGGGACTTTTTACAAGGGCTTGTAGTGGTAGGACAAGGAGGAATGGCCATAAGCTGAAGGGGGGTAGATTTTGATTAGATAATAGGAAGAAAATCTGTAATACAAGGGTGGTGAGGCACTGGAATAATTTGCCCAAAGAGTTTGTGGACTCCCCGTCCCTGGAGGTGTTCAAGACTGGACAATGCTGCTCTGAGGAAGGTCATCTCTCTATAATTAACAAAATGCTCATAACCTAATATGAGCTACAGATTTATTCTTCCCATGTGTGATCTTTCTGACAGAAGTGAATGTCAAGACAAGGTGTCTAATTTTCTCTCATATTTTGTAATGGATTGCATTTGCTTCTGTCACACCTTTAAAAGACATATCTGCGATAGAATTTTCATAATGTCATGGATCTTGCTTTGTTTGTATTCAATTCACACCCATGATAATCCTCTAGGACACAGTACTGCAAGGTGCTGAGCAGAACTGGGGAGTTACTGAGCAATGTCAGTTCTCATAGAAACCGGTGAAGTTAAGGGCAATTTGCTACCCAAGGAGACCTTTAGTACTTCAGAGTTAGTTAATCCATTTGTCTCGTAAAATAAATGGTTGAGACTGGGAAGGAGAGCGTCTTTCCTGTGGCTCCCCTGAGGTGCATCTCTGCTGCAGTCACAGGACTGCAGGCTGGCTGCTTTGGCACAAAGCTCTGCATAGGCTGCAAAACCTGTCCTGGAGGGAAAACAGCACCTGCCAGCACGGTTGACATGTTGGGCATGCGACAGAGTTTCAGAAAACATCTGCCAAATCCAATCACTGGTAGAAGGTAGTTTCTGAATCTGACAAAGCACAGTCATGAACTGAATCCAAGTGTGTGGTGTGCTTGGGCCTGTTGTGACTTGGGACGCTCTAAGTATAAGCAGAAGTAAAAAATCTTCAGTCTGGACCAGCAAAATGTCTTTGGTATTTCATCTCAAGAAGCCCCACATGCACTGTAATGTCCTATCCCAAAGCAGTCAGCCAAGCCTGGATCCATAATTCTTTGTAATAGGCACCTCACTAAGCCTTGTATTCCTGCACCCTCTCTACAGACAACAGAGAAATCCTGAAATCTCTCACTTCCAAATTGCCCATGAAGGCTTTGCTGTGTAAGTAAAATAAATTATATTAGGGAATATTTCTAGGTTCTTCTGCTGCTAATCTATGCTGTTGATATCATAGGACGGACCTGGCCCTGTTTTAGCCAATGCTAATGCCCCTTTCATGTTTTCAACAGCTTCTATGTGGGGAGAGATAGGATGGAATTGAGCTACAGGCTGTGGGATGCACCTGCAGAATGCCATGGCAGCACAGAGAAGCTTGTCTTGACCTGACCTTGGCGGGAGGAGATGCCACAGAGCAGAGCTCTGCGGAGAGGAGCCTGCCGGAAGCTGCCGAACGCGTGGGCAGCGCGTGATCACCCCTATATAGGGACATTAAGAAAGTATGTTACTGACATGGCAATGTGTGATAGGTCGCTTAGTGAAAAATACCATATAAGGAAATACTGGATCTTGAAAAAGTGCATAAAACCAGCTCATTTCTTTGAATAAATGTCTCCGATTCCTTGCCGGTCTGAGTCTGCACCTTAGTCTTTACACCACTTCTAGGTATAGTTTGAGCATCAACAGATAATTTCCAAATGGAAGTTTGGATGTGCCCCTGTTTTTTATGGTGAGAGTGTTCAGCAATACGGCTGCAGGATGTTCTCTGTCAGCCAGCAGCAGCAACAGATGAAGACTGAGAGTATATTTTATTTGCTGGTGGAGAGAGCTTTCCATTCTAATACAAAGCACAGGTGGAAAAAGTGATACCAGCTGTTACTTAAGTGTATTGTAATTACAGCAGTCATATATGAAGAAAGATCCCTAGCCTCTAGTGTCTTCTGAGCATTTGGTTTCCAAATATGTTCTTGTGTTTCCTTGGAGGCTCTTCTAATTGTCAGGCTATTGACATGGATTGGGTTGAGAGCAAAGCTATTTGTCACTTAACTGAAAGCTAAGTCTTGTGAATTCAAGCAGTGAGGATAGTGGCTAGTGGTGCCCTGTATTCGGATCCTGACTGTAGAGGTCACATTTGGATGGTCTAGAGAACTTCTCTAACCAAGAGAATCACTTTTCACTGAGAGGTAGGAGGTTGAACTCAAACTAAGGAGAGCCACAATCCCTTTGAAAGTGTGTTGACCACTGAATTTCATGGCCAGGTGTGGCCACAAATACTTTTCAGTTTCAAGTGCTGTACAAGGGACCTTGACTTTCTGAAATGTGATTAAATGGAGACAGCAAATGGCATGTGCGAGTCAGACACCCCCGGTCCAGCCTTTCCCAAGCTCATCTGCAATATTGCAGAATTTTTTCACTTAAACCTCTGTTTCTGAGAGTGACCCTTATCTTTGCAAGAGATCTGATTTATCTCCAGAGACTACTAATAAATTTGTTAATATTCAGATAGCATTTTGAATCCTTCTATGCTCTTTTACATCAATGAAGGTTAACTCTTCTATGTATAACCTCATTAATTTTGTTAGTTTTAAGTATATGCCTAAACTTGTTCTTGGCTTTGGGAAGAGCTGAGCAACATTTGCAGAATCATGTTTAATGAAGCTTTGGCATTTAAGGGTATTGCAAATGCAAATACCATGCTATGAAAGTAATATTTGTGTGTTATAGGAGGTGAATCTTGAAATATATTTAAATGTAATAGTATGACACTTGGGCTTTTCCTTGAAGTTTACCAATATCTGCCAAATGTTTGGGGGAGAGGAGGGGAAGGGAGGGGAAGAGAAAAGAAAAATAAAACTTTAGTATGCAGGAATTAATGTAAATGGTCTTACTTTTGCACCTAAAGAATAGAACCTAGTTGTTTTGTTTGTTTACTCATTTTCTACTGCTGGTTTTTACTTTGTAAAAAATCTTGCCTTGTATACAGTCAAATGCAGAACAAATGCAGGGAAAGGCAAAGGAATTCATGTGAGTAGCATATCCAGCCTCTCCTAGATGCTAAGGGTACATGTATCGCTTCCTCGTAATATAATAATTTGTAATTACAATATAATGTATAATTGTAAGAGTATAATAATCTAATATGACAATACTACAACATATATGTAGGGGAGCACCTTTTTAAACCCAGGAATTAGTGAGCAGAAAGGAGAAAAGTAAAGAAAGAAGTAAAAGAAGTAAAGAAAGTAAAAGAAAAGCATAAAGAAAAAATTCTTAAAAATTAGAAAGCATAAAGGTTTGAATTCACCAGACATTTCAAGCTGGCTCCTGAGTTATTTTATGCTTTTTTTAGTCTTACAATAGCATTTGAAATACCATTGTACTCTGCTTCAAAGTCAAGTTAGCGCTGCTGTATATAAGCACATTCCTTTCACCATTTTTGAACATGGGGTCAGCCAATTTTGTTGGGGGCAAGGCACTGAGGAAGGATAAGCAGGAGTGCTCTGATGACCTTGTCTATACATGCATACATTCTCTAGAGCGTGTCACTTCTCATTTATCCCAGTCACACTGCTCAAATGCAGTATCTTCTTTTCCCACTGTAGCGTGAGAGAATGCAGATGTCAGGACTGCTGGCCATGATCATTGTTCCAGTCACAGAAATTCACAGTTTGCACCTCTTCTTGAACAGCTGTAGGATTTAGGATGATTTGGCAGTTTTCAGCTCCCTGTTATGAATTATTTTCACGTTCACAAATGTGTGTGTATGTGCAGGTGTCTGTCTGTGATGGTGGGACAGCCAATGGATCACTGTTTGGAAATTACTGCTCAGGCTAAGCTTCCACAGCCATTCTGTGTCATTCAAAGATAACAGTTCTCCTCACACTGCATGGCCCAAATACATTTTCAAAGCGTCAGTCTTGATTTCTATCTTTCTCTCTCCCCTTCCTAATTTCTGATGCATGTAGTGGACACCATGAAATGGATTTTTCTTGCATTTGAATTTCACTGATTTCCTAAATTCTGTTTGCCTGGAGGCAGAATGACGATGTGATTTCCTCCTTTTCCATTTGGCTCTTAGAGGCAGTGCACAGGACAACACTATATGTTGGCACTTAAGCATGACCAGAAGTACTCCCCACTATGGCCAGTTCTTCTCTTCATCTTACTTTCCTTTTGTATTTTTGTAAAAACTTCACTACTGTTTCTTGTGCCCAGTCAGTTCTCTCCACTTTGTGTCCTGAGCCACTGCTCAGATCACCGTGCCTATCAAGAGCAGAAAGGGAGGCTGTACCACAGAGCTGCTGCCAGCCCAGACAGCTGTATTGATTGAGGGTGTGAAAAGCTCATCCCACCAAACTGACATCATGCTGTTCCCACAGCTCCTGTGAACTTCTGATTGTTTGTTTTCTTAGTTTATGTCAGAGGCATAAAAAGGCAGAAGAGCTTTTTCTAGATTTGGATAAGTGCTGGGGATGGAGCCTGGTTTCTTTGTAAGTAATTGGGGTTGCAGGGTCTTCACCCTTGAAATTGCGTCATGTGGATAGAGGTTTTGAATAAAATCCAGAAACAGGACACATGCTTTTATGTCAAAGGTAAGCACCAGATTCAAAACTGCAATTTGAATTCCTTTCTTCCTCCTCCACTCAAAGGGCACCTGCTTAGTCTTCAATCAATAAAAACATTTTGTTTCATTTTTTAACTCCAAGTCTCTCTGGTGCATAGAGTTCTCCCTTTTTTATGTGACCAGGTTAAGACAACCTTAACATAGCTAAGTAGTTCAGTGGCTGGATTGACTTGGTGTCCAACAAGGATCTATCAGGAGGAGAGGTCGGTCTTCTCAGAGCATTTCTAAGACACAGCAAAGGGATTGTCCTGCTTCAAAAATGTGGTTATGGCAACTGCTTTCTTTTGAGGGCAAGGCTAGAGTGAAAATTGCTCTCCCTTTCAGAAAAGAGCTTACTAAACATTTGTCATGGAAGTGGGAGAATCAGATCTGCTGTCCTGTAACCTACATCTTTCTAGAAAGACTTCCTTAATATTCTGCTACAAGTTATTTAAATTAAAGAAGGACACTTTCTACTTTCCCTGTTAATGCTATACCATGGTGAAAGGAAGGCATCAAGATTCACTGACTAAGAGGGGGAGAGGAAGAACATTGGCAAGGGAGCATCTTAGCCATACCATTTACTGGTCCTTGCTTCTATAACTGGTTATTTTGTCAAAGACAGCATGGAGGTTAAATCCATGCAAATTACCTCCTCATCAGATCAGATGATCTGATCAGGCAAAGAAAGTAGGTGATTCCTTTGATCAGGAAATTGAATTTTAAATTAATGAAAAGTCAGAGGCCTATTAAATTATTCCAGGTGCAAAGCAGAGTTGTAAGGAAAGCAATTTTGGTCTTTGGTACCAGTCTTCACCCAAATACAATTAAATGGACTGATGTGTGGTTTGTTGTTCTTGTCTCTTTTTTTGACTCTATTTCTTGTCCTGAGGCAGCCAAGGAAGATATATGGAACAGCTGGATTTTTTAGTACTTTTTCAATAACATAAAGTGCATTTTGTCTGTGATTGTTTTGGCGCTGTGGGGATTACCAGTGCTACCTTTATGCTGAGTGAAAGTTCATTCTTAGGAGGCCTTCAAACTGTCTAGTGCTGCAGGGCTTCTGTTGCATCTATTAATTTTAAGTGAACCCTTCCTCTAATTATAGCACAGCCACACAGCAGTTCTCTGAACTCTGTATTACACTTTGTGTAAAATCCTCATTGTCTCTGTAGGAACATAGCTACCAGGAAACTCAGGGGACAACCATGTCAGACCTTTGAACATTTCAAAAATTGAAAAGCAGCATGCTCCAAGGAGCCTGCATAAAATCTTGCACTTGGATTCAGCTGATGTTACCATGTCAGCGTGAATTGCTTGAGGGAGGAGAGAATAGCAATGCTTTTCTATTTCTAAACACTCTCTTTTACATTTGTTTAGTTTATGCAGCATAGTTTCATTTCAATCTATGCAGTGTTATACTGTTGGCATGTTGCTTTCACTATTCACTTAAAATGGAGAATATAAAACAGGGAAAGTAAACTGCAGCAAGGGGGACAGATGGAATTTTTCCTCTTATGTAAAAAATACAAAGTAATGAATATGTATGCAATCACTTTTTTACGTGTGACATACAAAGAATAGGTCTTTGTGTCTCTGTCATAGCCCCCTAAAATGCTACAACCTCACAGAGATTCTTATATAAATCCAATTATGCAGAGTCTAATAGTCTTCTCATTAGAAGAATGCTCCTTCTTGCAGGGAGTGGCAAAAAAGAAATCCGTAGATATTTCTTTGTTGGGGTCCCGGCCGGTGTCNCATAATAAAAAAAAGTAGCCTAGGAAGGAAACAAAGCACATTTTCAACAGCTGCTCTCTTCTACCCTCTATCAGTTGTTCTGCAGCAGCCACCATCCAAATAGCTGAAGGGCTTGTTTTAAGTCTCTGCCTGCATCTCTTTGTTATCTGATTTCTGTATTAATTTACAAAACCTGTGAAAGAAAATGCAGTCACACCAACTAACAGTAGGATTCACATTCTGCAATATTTTTCCAGAAAGTTAGGGTCTCATTTTGTAAACAGCAGGCAGAAATTGTATGCAAGAAAGTATTTGAACAAGTAGTTTGAACAGTGAAATACAGTGAAAAGTTCATTCAATATATCTTAATGAAAACATACGTTGTCAGAACAGAGCCTTCAAGTCAGCGCGTATCTTTGGATACTTCTGAAACACCATTGTACTTACCAACTATTCAAAATAAGAAGTAAAATATGCAAAAGTGAATTTTCAGTTGAGTCTAATACAACAAGCATCAATCTCTTTTTTTATCTCTCTACATTTGGGTGATCTGAACATGAATGATTTTATTTTCTCTGTAAAAATATGTTCAGAAGAAGGTAATTCCTAGACCATTGATCCAAATGAAATTCAGTAATTGAGCGAACAGTAGCTCATACTATATCCTCTGCAATATCTAAATATGGCTCAGGAGCGCTGTTGGAAAAGCTGGACTCCAAATGATTTGTGGACTGAATTCTTCCTTCTATGCCTACCTTGTACTGCCTGTGAACCCACAAACCTAATGCCCAATAGATTACTTGAAAGCAGGTGTGGCAGGTTCTTATCTAACATTTAAATCGTGAGACTCTGACTAAATGGAGCATAGTCCTTACAATTTCTGTTCCCTGGCCATTTTCTGTTTGTCAGCTTACTGTATATGTGCATTTATTTTAGAACCTACTGTTCACTGTTTGGTTAAGTCATAATTGCTAAGCAAATACATCCTTTTAGTTACCATAACACTGAGCTATTGTTTTGAAAATTTGTGCTGTTTAATTTACAAATCCAAGATAATTTCATCTGCTGTCTTTTCCAGCAACACAATGGACTTTGCCAATCATTGCACTAAATTAGCTTAAGAGATAAGAGTTAATATGAGCTCATTCAACTTTGCCATCTAACCATGCAGTAGAGTTGAGTGTCCTCTTTAGTATGCAATATAATTAAATGTTGTCCTTGAGGAGTTTACATATTGCTTATTTTCATTCTCCTGTTATAATGGGAAAATTGCTTCACCTTATAAGTTTGATCTCCACAGTCCTGTATCAAAGATGTGTTTATTTACCATACTTTAAAATAGAAGAGATATATTCCAGGGCGTAAAGATCTTGTAAATGTATTTGCTTGTAACTGAACAAAAGAGGTGGTACCATCATACGTACCTGAGGGGCCAAATGCTGGGAGTGCTTGGTGGGTCAGGCTGCCCCTGGAGAGCTGGCCCTGCACAGCCCTGCTCCTGCTCAGCTGCTGCAGCGTGGTGAGGCACCTCCAAGGCCAAGCCAAGAAAGGAAGCATCAGCAAGGCCCGTGGCCAGGCACAATGCTTGGTTTATCCTCAGTGCAGCTGAAGGCTGATGTAGTGGTGTCAGCACAGCTCCCACGTGGAGGGACTATGGCTTCCCACTGCTCTGGCTCACACAGCCTGGCCGCATCATCTCAGAGCTGGTTTGAGTGCCCATAGCCAGAGCTCCAGGAAGGCCAGACACTGCAGAGCCTCGTGATGCTCTCAGGGCCCCAACAAAGAGTAGAAACAAGACTGCTGAGGCTGACATAAAGTGCAGTAGTGGCCCTGTATTTTGGAGCATCCCAGAATGATTCCCACAATGTTTCCATAGGAAAGTAGAGTGGGTGCTAAAGAAGTATCATACTCTTCAACTTCTGAGTAAGGCTGCAAAGCCAATGACG
The DNA here is from genome assembly GCA_013397815.1 of Aleadryas rufinucha. Taxonomy (NCBI): domain Eukaryota; kingdom Metazoa; phylum Chordata; class Aves; order Passeriformes; genus Aleadryas; species Aleadryas rufinucha. The sequence goes on from VZTH01000319.1 coordinate 39,288, forward strand.
ATATTGAACTCTACCTGTATGTAGAGCTAAGAATGTCTATAATTGTTTCCAAGACCATATTTCATAGAATCATGGAATCACAGATGTAGTGGTGTCCCCTCCTGTTGGGTCGACTGAGCTGTGGCCAGTCCCTATCAGTCAAGCCCTGGCCATCCAATGGCTCGATGATCCTGAGCCTGAGGGTGTCTCCTTGGGCGGGGAGACTGACTAGAAGCCACCCCCGGGGTGGAGCCCCGGGTGGAGAGACAGGGCCCGGACCATTCCCGGTTCTGGAAAGTTCATCAAGTTATGAGCATGGATTGCTTAGTGGAGAAGACCCTCCCCATTAAGCTCAGATTATTGGTTTGGGGACACAGGTGCCTCCCACTTATGGTTGTGTTATTGGTTGCGGGGGCTTCCCCCACCCCTTTTCCCTTTCCCTTAAAATCCCGGGCACAGGCTGGAGCCCCCCGGAGATCTCCCCTTCCCCGAAAGTTCAATAAATCCTGTTGAGATCTCTCTCTCTCTTTGCCTCGTTCCTCTGGCACCTGAAGCAAACACCCTTGCTCCCTTGAGGCAGGCTATCCGACCCTGGGGACGGCCAGTCTCTCCCCGGCTCCCTGACGCTGACCGCTGCGGAAGCGAGCCCCGAGGACGGTCCTTCAGGAGGGCCGGCCTGCTACCCCAGGCTGACATCGAGCTATCCCAGGGGATCAGGCTAACACATAGAAGCATAGAATCATGGAATCACAGAATCACAGAATAATAGCGTGGCTTGAATTGTAAAGGACTTTAAAGATCATCTGGTTCCAATTCCTCTGCTGTGGCAGGGATGCCTTGCACTGGACCAAGTTGCTCAGAGCCCCATTCAACCTGGCCTTGAACACTCTCAAGGAGGCGGCATCCACAGCTTCTCTGAGAAGCCTGTTCCAGTGCCTCAGCACCCTCACAGAAAAGAATTCCTACTATCTAATCCACACTTGCCGTCTTTCAGTTTCAAGCCAGTTCAGTTTGAAGGACACAAAGTGATAGCCTTAAGCTAGAACTACATGCCCTTGTAAACAGTCCCTCTCCAGCTCTCTTGTAAAACCCCTTTGAGTACTGGAAGATTTCCATAAGTTCTCCCTGGCACCTTCTCTTCCCCAGGCTGAACAGCCCCAGCTCTCTCAGTCTATCTCCATAGAAGAGGTGCTCCAGCCCTCTGATCATCATTGTGGCCCTCCTCTGTACTCAGTACTGTAGCTCCACATCTTTCCTGTGCTGGGGGCCTCAGAACTGGATTCAACTGTTATTCTCAAAACTTCATTGACTATTTGAGTTGCTTTGCTTTTAGAAAATCAGAATTTAAATACACACTGTATGTACTTTGTTGTTTTTGCAAGCACAACCCATGTAGGACTAATACACTGCACAAATACAAATTGTTTACAGCACGATTTTAAAGTATTCTTCATCTTGTGTCAATACTGAGGTCTGTATATATTTTTTACACAGGCAGATTTGTATAATATATATAATTTATTGTAGTTTTATACAACATGAATTTGCTGATTAAAAGCAGGAGGAAAATGAGCAGAGAATTGCACAATCATTAGTTTATTGAATGCTTTGAGAAAAATTACTGTTATAGGGAATGATGTAGAAATACAGGAAAAGAGGAAGTGTTCACAAGAAAAACAGAAACAAAACCACACAAACAAAAGATATGAAAAGCAGCAAGAAAATCAATATCAAGTCACAAATCCATGATGAAAACTTCTGGTTCTCCAAGTGATCACAGAAAGAGCAAAAAGTGTAGTTTGCATACATGAAGACCATTTCATTGCAATGCCCTATTCAAAATTGTTTGCAGCTTCTTAAGAGAGAATTTGGCCTCTTCACAAAGGTGCTCATTGAGCATCACCCTCTATTACTGAGAAATATGTATAATGTACCATCAAATAGCAGGAACATAAAAATTAAAAAAAAACAACCCAGACCTGCATTTTTAATTTTAATATATTTTCTGAATACTTTGTACTTCTTGATAAACTAGGTAGGGAATTTTAAGTGTTCCTGGAATATTTAGGTTCAATTTTTCTGTTAATGTTTGCCTAAGTCACAGAGCAGATGCCCTGGTTTACAGTATTTAGAGGCTGTTACTGGAAATTAGCCCCTGGCATACCTGTGTCAAACCAGTATGACAAAAAGCATGAAAATGTAAGTGCTGAAGCAATCTACAAGGATGTGCCATAGTCTTCTGGTCACTCTCAGATAATATTCAAATCACATGCCTTTAAGTAATAAGGGCAACTATAAAAGTACTTTCTAGAACTTTACAAATAAACTAAAACACTAGAATATCTTTGACTTTTCTTGGCAAAGGGTTTGCAGCCTCTTAACAAAAAGGTGGGGGGAAAGGTATTAATCGTTTCTGCTGTCTGGCCCTAAGAAGTAGGAAGGTCACAGAGAAAACTAAAAGACAAACTACACAAAACTGGAGTCAGATTTTTCAGGTATTTAACAGGGAATCACAGGATTCTCACTCATATCACACAGCCTAGGCCAAGAGAGGAGCCTGTTTCCTTTATACATTCACTGCTTGGTCTTGTTCAAACCTGTCCTTTGAAGCCACAATTTTGAGAACTATTTCACACGTATCACCTCCTGTCAGTAGGTGGGACAAAAGTGACACAAGGAGCTCTGCTTTCCTTGATGGCTGCATAGGCAGGAAGCTAAAAGAGGCTGCTGCTTTCCATCACCTCCTCAAAGCAGAAGCAGATTTGCAATTAATGATCAATAATATGTTTTCTGGCTTTCCAGAACAGTGCAGATGTGCAGTGGTTTTTTTTTAATATAAGTGTGTTATAAAATGACAATCTACTCTTCCTCAGCATTCCGAAGTGTCCAGAATCAAAGCCCATATGGCACCTACTTTATGAGCCTTCTTCTGAGAACATCTGTTTAAAGTGCCTGCCTACCCCAGCCACTTGTAGGTGTTGTTAGTTGACTCAGACTTTCACACAAGATTAGAATCATAACATTTGCTGAATTTTATATGATAGAGATTTAGACAGAGATTCCCTCAAAACTGACTGGAAAATACGTTGACAGCCTATTCTTTATACCAGTCAATTGATGTTTTTCACCTGCTTTGTGTTGTCTCTGTAAGATGTCAACACAGAGCTGCTGTCCCTCAGAATGGTGTGCTTCACTTTTAGGCCACCCACTTTACAGATATGCTGAGCACAACCCTGAACCAGTTTAACAGTAGTTTAATTTACATGTCGTATTTCACCTTCCTGAAATATCACCTTCTTTTTAAAGTGGTGTGTTTACAATGGAGACAGAGGAGAATGTTCCTTCAAAATTTTAGTAAAATTTGTAATCATATCTTTGAGTTAAAGGCTGCAGACTTATTCTGACTTGAAATCTGAAGATTTACATGGGGTTTATTTGGGGTTTTTTCTTATTTTGGGTTTTTTCCTTATTGCCTCAATACCTTCTTGCTGACAGTGTAGCACAAACTTTAAATCTCCCGGGACTCTTAGACAACAGCCATGTTTTTGACACAAATTCCTCACTTTGATAATTTCTTCAGGTGAATTGTTTTATGTCCCAATTCAGGAGCTTAAAGGAGGGTTTCCATCACCTTTGCTACATTATTTTGCTGTTTTATTTCTTGGGCAAATTGTAGCTCCAATTGATGGAGGGTTACCAGCAACTGTGGGTTAGACAGCTTCTGTGCAGCTTCTTAAAAAAAAAAAAAAAAAAAAAANAAAAAAAAACAAAAACAAAAACAGAACAAAAGCCCACAAACTAAATCTTGTTTTTCAGCTCCCAAGAATACAACTAGTGAGGTTGAGCCAAGAATATTTAATTTTACAACAGCAAAATCAGGGTGTAAAACAGCACTGAGAAACAATGGAAGTGTCTGAATGAGAGAGGAAATGTCAGCTCAAAATGAGGCTGACATTGATTCAAGAAAATTTTTGTGAGACTAAGATTATTGAAAACAGTGATTTTTTTTTCTCTTGATAGATGAAAGGAAGTCATCGCTTATTTCTCCTGTCAAGGAATATTGTTGCTACAGGACAGTATCTGCACAACCTTTTTAAAAAAAACAAACTTTAGTTTTAGACTGGACTCGTCACTTTTTTTTGAATCCTGTGTCCTAGTTTGTACATAGTTAAATCAAGGACGATCTAAATGTGTCTGTTATATGTGAGCTCAGATTCAATTGACCTAATGATCATAACTATATACCTATCCTTACTGCTAGACAGAAAATTCATAAAGGCTTCTTCAGATTAGAGAGCCTATACTTTCATCTATTTCCACAAGGCCCAGGGATAAATCTCAAGCCTATAAAACAAGCTGGGAACCATAATACCAAGGGGATTTATAAAACTATCAAGGTGAAGTGATCATTAATGGTAGTTTTTTGTAAAATACAGGTACTATCTGAATGCAATTTATAGACAATGTGTCATATGAAAAGGTATATTAACACAATCCAAATCTAGTTAATTATGATTCAGGTTCATTAAACTATAATTACTCATATAGATTAGCATAACTGGGACCTGAAATTAATGATGGAGGTTTGTTTCTGTCATGTATTTGCTACCCTCAGCTGAAGCTACTTCAGCTGCAAGAGGAAGACATCGAGGATTTCAGGTTATGTTTTCAAAATATTCACCTATGGCTGACTCCATGAGAATTATTGCTATACCTTGCTTACATTTATAATCTTATTTCTCAGAAATATCTGTGTATTTCTGTGTTATTGATGTGATCTCATCAGCATTCAGAGCTCATTTGTGCATTTTTCCATGTTTCAAAGCTAAAATTTAGTTTTTTCTATTTTCCATGAATCCTTCTAAATTTATGAATATGCTTTTGGAAATGCTTAGGCAGTAGCAAGCATTGTAGAAATGCTTTCAGCGTTGCTGGATATCGAACACTTCCACACTATTTCATCTAGGTGCCTAAAAAGGAAGGGAGCTATGTGTAACTTTTGTCAGAGGCTTTGGTAGTTTTGCCCTCTGTCTATTTCACAGCCTGGCCAGTGGCAATGACATTCCCTTGCCAGAAACACAGGAATGGTAGATCTTCTGTCAATAGGTGTTTGTATTTAACATCTTTAGCTCTTTTATATAAAAGAATCTTCTTGGTTCCTTTCATTTCAACAGAAATATAAACAAAAACAAAACCAAAAAATCTTCTTTTAATATCTTTGTGAATTTTACCAAATTCCATTAATATGGAAAAATACTTATAGAGAAGTTTATGGCTGTTTCCCTGTCAGACAAGTGCTAAGTCATTACTCATTAGTCACCTAGGTTGGATTAGTCACCATTTTAGTCTCAGGAATTTTTTTTCTAGTGGCATAGGACTCAGAAGAAATCTGAATATTAGAAACTTTGTTTTGATCTGTCTTTGCATAAATGGGCAAAGCGATAAGGATTATGAGTTGAGATTCTTTTAGTTTCGTGGTTGAGTTCATACCCTGTTATCACAGGCAAGCACAGTAAGTTTGAGAAGGTGGATAAAGCCAGTGTACAGGGGTTTCATTGTTTCTTCCTCCTCCACAGCAGGGAGCATCCAGAGTCACTCTCATCAGGGCTGTAAGTGTACCCTACCTAGCTACAATCCTTGCCTTCTAACAGTACAGAAGCTAGACTGGACAAAACACTGATAAGGATATAATGCACATCATTCCACCTTAGGCACAGATGCAGATTACACATTCAGGCAGTCTTTTCTATATCAAATATTCATTAAACAGGTAATACTAAAAGCATCAGGTATGAAATTAGGAACCCAGCACTTTGCCTTACCTTGCTACTTTTATATACCTTATGCCTGCATGGATTAGCTAGTAGAGATTAAGCTAGGATATAAATTTCAAACAAGAGAAAGCATTGTCTCTCAATGTACTTCCAACACAGACTTCAAAATGAAGTTTTAGCATGGAAAGAGACGCAAAAGCATAGATCTGAGCAGGGCATTATTAGTTTAAAGCAGGACAGCTTCATTTGACCAGGGTGCTACAGAAAAGCTTTCTGTTATATACTTTGTTCTTGAGCTTAAGATTAGTTTTCTTACACCTTGTATGTGCCATGGAAGTTTTCCTAAGCTTCCTGCTGACAGTTTTCCATAAAAGCACATGGGAATCAGCAAACCAGGGTCTTCCATTATCTGTGATATTATACAAGCGCACTTCACCTGTCCAAGAATAATTATTCTCACTGCTAAAACCAAATAACAGTATTCCTGCTCATTCTCCTTGGAGATCTCTAGAGGAGAACCAATCTTACAAATACTAAGAGTAATTGTTGATGGATCTCTTGAATCATACAAATTAGGTAGATATTGCACCCTGAAACACCTTGTTCTCTTGTAGAATGTTATGTGTCAGGTTTCATTTCATCACTCTCCGCTTGTTCTTTGTAATGTCTTCATCCCAGATAGAGAAAGAAAAGTCCAGTGCTGAAAAGATTGTTTCATTCAAGTTTCAGCAATTGGAAGAGAAAGGAATCTCAGGGTGTTGAAAATGCTCTATCTCCAGTAATCATTTTGTATAATAGAAAAATTCCACTTTCAGAGAACACTTCCCCATAGCCCAGTCCCAGTGCTGCATTGGCTATGTTTCCAGAACCTTTGGGCTACCTAAATTTTTAATTCACTTACAACAGAACTTACTCTTTACAGAACGTTCATATCCAGAAAGTAGCATTGGAGGGAATCTACTGAGGTAACGTCCCCTACTCTGACAAGCTGACACAACCTCTGTCCAGTTCTTTAAGATGCATTCTCCATGGGAAAGTGCTTAGAGAGCAGAGGAATCTGGCTGGCATTCACTGTCCTTGCTTAAAAAAGTTCAAAAACAACACCATAGAAAGATACCGAGCTAACAACTGAAGAGAGCTGGTATTGGGACAGAAACAAACAATATTTAATAAAACATCTTCCCATTGCAATTTCTTGGGGTGGTTAATTGTAGTTAAATATTTAGTAAAATAAATTTAATTATATTATTATTTTTATTGTTATTATTATTATTATTATTAAATTTTTAGTTATCTTGGTAGATAGAATTAACTTACTCTTTTCCTAAAAATCATTATCAGTGAGTGAACTCACAAATGGAGGGCAACAGTCAGCCTTTACATGGGATGAGCTGACAACTGTCATCAAGTGTGTTTCTGAATTAGAATTACAGAGTTCTCAGAAATGGAGGCATGTGCTTTCCATCCCAGTGAAAGGGCTGTTTGGGGCAGTGGTGACGCTGAATGCCATCTCACTAGAGAATAGTCTCTTCTGGCAGGCAATAATCAAAACCTTTTGGCAAGTAGGAGGAAGGATCTTTAAGTGGCTTCTGACTTGGAGAGTAAGGCTGCTCACGAGTAATCTATTTCCAGACAAAAAGGTACAAGTCAAAAGTCCTCAAAGTCAAAAGACTCAAAAGTCCTGCTTATGCCTTGCTGTGTTGTCCCTCCATCACAGATTGGGGTGGCTGAAGTCCCCCATGGGGATCAGGGTTTGAGAACACGAGGACACGGCTCCTGTCTGCCCATAGAGGGCCTCAGCCACTCAGTTTTTCTGGTCAGGCAGCCTGTAGCAGATCCCCACTATGATGTCACCCATCCCTGCCCTCCCTTTAATCCTGGCCGACAGCTCTCAGTCAGCTCCTCACCCATCCCCAGGTGAAGCTCCACACACTCCAGCTGGTCAATGACATAAAGAGCAACACCCTGTCGTCCTCTCCCCTCCTGTCCTTCCTAACAAGCCTGTATCCTTCTATTTCAACACTCTAGTCATAGGAGCCGTCCCACCACATCTCCCTGAAGCCAATAAGATCTCAGCCCTGCAGGCATGTGCATGTCTGTAGCTCCCATTGTTTATTCCCCACGCTGTGTGTGCTTTCACAGAGGCCCCCAGTGAAGCTGAATTACTGGCTGCAGTGGTTGGAATGACCCTGAGATTACCTCACTTGGTTAGAGCATGGTGCTAATAATTCCAACGGCCTGGGTTTGATCCCCCTACAGGCAGTTCACTTAGGACTTGGACTCCATTCTTGTGGGTCTCTTACAACTCAGAATATTTTGTGATTCTGTGAATTCCTGTGCTACTCTTCAGATGCTCCCCTGCTGACCTGTGGTCTCTCTCCAGGCTCTAAGCATCTATTGCTGGTCCTGGCATCAAACTGTTGGGTTTGGGATGGATTGAGGTTCCACTCTCTTGGTAACTTTAGTTTTAAGCCCTCTTGACCAGCTTGGCAAGTCTGTGACTGAAGAAAACACTTTGTCCTCTGTGGCCTGTATGAGACCTCACTCTCAGTGACGACCCTGACACGAGCCCCGGTAAGCAGCACTCCTCTCTAGGGGGCACACCAGCTCAGTAAATGGGTGCTTCTGCACCTCTCTGAATAGAGCTGCCTGCTACTATTACCCATTGCCTTTTCTTTGTTGTGCTCATTGTTACACACAGAGCAGATCAGGCTGCCTTCCCAGCTGCAGCATCTCCCCTGAGTTACGACAAGAAAGACTGTGTTATCCTTACCCTGTGTCTTGACATAACATTCTTTGTATTTCACACTTCAGAGTGAGTTATGTAACAGTTACCATCATTAGGTAAAGCCCTAATATACAAGAGATTTAGTAGAAGGACCTTCCATTCTACATGCATACAGAAAGAATCAACTTTCAACACACTTACTGCACAAAAATCCCCTTGATTAGATGTGCAGTCATTATTGCATACAGATCAAAGTGTTAATCATCTTGGCTGACAGCACCAGTGATGCAAAGCACTAATATTCCATCCAATATTCCCTTTGAAAAATGCCATCTGACTATGAAATACAGACATGCTTTGCATTTGCTGGCTTAATGTTTTTGGAGGTTCATAGAGCTGTGTTTCTATCTTACAAGCTTTTCTTGGCAGATGTTTATCAATCAGCATCTTTTCATTAAGCTGGCAGCCACTGTAAAAATCATTAAATGTCTGAGCAGTTCTGTCCTAGGCAATCTGTCCTTCAGTGCAGGCCTTTGCAGAGGTGCTTGTACTAAAAGGCCCTTGTAAAAATCATGGCCCAAAGGTCTAATTCTGCAATGATCTCTCTGTCCAAAGAATCCTGAACCAGTGAAGAATTCATTATTTTGGCCTCTCCCCATACAAAGGTTCCAGGAAAATAGGAACTAATGATAAGTTAAGTGGTCTGAGATTCAGACCAACAGTCAAGGAAGGAAAAATACTAACAGATTTTTGCATATTTAGAGTGAAAAAAGAGGACTCTAACTACTCTTAGGTCTGTTCATGTCAATGATAAGCTGGCAGGCTTGCTGGCAGAGTGCTGTATTTTTTGGTATTCTGTTCAAAGATTTGGTTTCTAAACAAGTTTTAGAAGACACAGCAATAAATCAGGCATCAGCAAAGCTCAGAGCTTCTGGAAGACTCTGCCATTGACCAGGCTCGTGGGCTTTGTTAGCTTGAATTCTTGTTACAGGTATTTCATGGTAAGAAGCTGAAAGGTGTTTCCAGAGCAAGGAACAAGCCAGGAGAAAATTAAAGCATGAAAAGATTAGAATATTCTGAGGATGAGAATGTTGCTATATATTCATTAGCAATCTAATTATCAGGATAATGAATTGGGTCACAGGGCTATTTAGCGTATATGAAGATTGTCATGATTTAATAATAGGCAATAAAGAAGTAAGCTGCTACAGCCACAATTGTCCAAACATGTGAACAAGACTAGTTTGCACTAAAGAAATAATATCTTTCATTAGACCAGCTGACAGAGCTTGTAGAAAGTTTGAGCCTTTCCTCCAGATGGGAAGCAAGAGCTTCCACTCTCTGATAAGCACAAGTGCAGAAGAGCATGCAGCTTGCAAGCGAATAGGTGATAGGATCATTAGGTCCCAGTCTAGGATAAGAGCAAAAATATAACCTAAATTATGAGAAACATTGAGAAATTACTTCAGGATCAGAAAAGAAAGAAGAAATTTTATTTATTGCATTGACAAAACAATATTTCTTTGGGTCTATGTTGGGTCTAAGACTTTAAGTATCTGGTAGAATTATGAGTTTTAGTTCCCAGGTTTGTCTTTTGAAAGTATTTTATAAGTTTCCTCTGAGTGTCACAACTGAATTGTCAAAGATGAAGTAGCTGGCCTGCAGAAATTTTTTTCCCAGTGGCAGCTGTGTTTTTATGTCCTGCATCGATTGTATGTGTGAATTCTTTTTAGTACACAGTGAGTGTGGTTTTTTATCCAAGTAATTTCAGGGATGCTGTTTTCTGCACTAGACGAAAGTCTAGAGTATACTTGTTTAGGTGTTTATTGTGAGCAAGAACACTGTGACCCATGTTGCTATGCATTATTAAATAGGATAACCAAAGATCACAATACTTGCCTCAAGAAAACTCGCTCCCCAAAAGTAATGATTTACAGATACTCCCGTGTATTTGATCTGCAAAGAGCACTCACAAAACCACCTTCATCATTCTAAAGATGATACTCACCAAAAATGGGTACTCTTCTAAGGAAATAAATCAGTCCTGAATATTGTCATGGCTTGCTACAATATAAACTAAACAAAATACAACAGACCCCCCCGACCTTACACTTCTGCATAGATCAAACATTTTGCTAAGCAAATTTCAACGTATATTGGGTTTAAAATTGAAGTATGCACTAGACTTAAGCTTTTTCTATGCCGCACTCTGCGTAATCAAATTATTAAATATGTACAACCTATTGTGGAAGACAACTCATCCAGAACATTCTCTGCCTCTGTCATCCTCACTACTCTCCTGAGCTTTCAAGTACTCTTCCACAACTTATCAAACTTCTCATCAACAGCAAGCTTTCCATAAACCAGCATACATCATACAAGTGAAAAAACTGACAGCACAGCTCTACAGGCACCATAATAAATGCTCCACCAGACTGAGCCTAGATCTCGCTACTCAGATAGCCCTGACTCCAAGTTCTCTTCCTTTTCTATGCTATTCTCCTTCCAAACAGTCCATCCATGTCTACCCTTTCCCCAAAGGACCCATTTTTGTTGACTCCTACTCAGTATATGTACGATCATTCTAAAAATTCTTACTTTTGTCAGCATCCCTATCAAACTAGCGTCATCCTTGTGTTCTCTATACTTTTCATATCAGTGTCTTGTTCACAGCATCCCATGCAAGAACATAGGAGCAAGAGTCTTTAGTTCTGGCTACAGGCTTAACAGATCAGGGAGGATATGATGAGATTATTTGGATTTTATGCTATAATGCATAAATACTCACTGGAAGAAGTTGTCCTGGGCCATTTAACATCTTTTTGATCCAATGTTTCAGTGATATTTTACCATGCATGGTTTACCTTTAATCTCACACAACACTTGCAACATAGCTCCTTTATTACTAACCCTTCTTATTATAATAATTTTAACTGGAATGCTGCAGAGCACATTCATAATGGAATAAAATAAGGAATATTTTTGAGCTTCAATTCAATGAGAAGCATTAGAAGGATAATAAAAAGCCTTCTCACAAAATCAGTGTGAAGTGAAAAATATAACAAGGTTTTTACTAGAATTGCAAATGAAGTGTATTCAGATACAATTCAGTAGATCAAAACCAGGGAAGATGGCTGTTCAAAACGTTGGAGCAAAGAGGGACATTGCCTTAGGTGTTAATGCAATGCACAGAAGACACTTTAGGTAGGTTACCTAAAGCTAACTTTATTAAACAACACAGACTCGAATGTTCTAGCAGGACATGTGCCATGCAAGTCACCTTTCTCTTTTAGTACCATCTGTCCTGTATTACATGATGTCCACAGAAGGGCAGGAGAGCTGGTGAGGGGTCTAGAGAACAAGTGTTATGAGAAGCAGCTGAGGGAGCTGGGGTTGTGTAGCGCAGAGAAGAGGAGGCTCAAGCAGGACCTCATCTCTCTCCAAAACTACCTGAAAGGACATGGTAATGAGGTGAGTGTGGTTCTCTTTTCCTGAGTTACAAGTGATGGGATAAAAAAGAATGTCCTCATGTGGCGCCAGGAGAGGTTTAGATTGGACATCAGGAAAAATATCTTCACCAAAAGGGTTGTCAAGAATTGGAACAGGCTGCCCAGGGAAGTGATCTCTGGAAGTATTTAAAGGATGCTATATGTTTTAGTGGTGGACTTGAAAGTGCTAGGTTAATGACTGGATTTGATAATCTTTTCCAGCCTAAATGAATTTATGAGTCTATAAATATATCTATCAATATATCTGTTTTTAACATCCTCCTGTCACACAGGATGGAGAATAAAAAAAATCTCTTTATTACACTAGCTGCAATAACCTGCTTCCTAGATTTTCACTTTTGCAAGTACTTGCTGTTGCAGACTAAGAGAGCATGGCCTGCTGCCCTGCCCAGGCAGAGGAGCCCCTTTCCCACATTCAGGAGGAAGGAGCGCACCTTGAAATTTATTAGTAAATGCAGTGAAAGGAAAATGAACAGGAGTGAAAGCTTGGAAAAGGGAAAGATTTTCCTTACCTTGTTAGTCCATGCAACTGTTGCCTGTTTCTGAGGCTTCTGCTGGGGGGAATTTTCAGCAGAAATTTTCAGTTTCACGATGCAATGAAGCCCAGTTAGGATGCTGCTGCAGTTTATAGTTAAGAGGCCAGTAGGAATCTGAGCATTCTGGACAGTTAGTGACATTTATTGTTCCAGCATCACAGTTTTTCTCCCCACAGGCATAAAAATAGTACAGAGAGTGTACTGCAATTGTGCTCTTACATAAGCTCCCGTAGAAGGTGTGATTGAGATATCTTTATCTTAAGGATAGTAACCAGCCTTAGAGAGATGAACTCCTCTCTCCTTTCTTCCCAACACAAAAAGGCAAAATGATGTATTTTGGAAAGTTGTTCACTCTTAGTGTTTCTTGTTTGTAAGTGGATAAATACAATAACTGCCACAGAACTACTAAATTCTAATATTTTCTGTATTTCGATCTGTCTTCCTTCTGCAGCTCTCTTTTGTGTTGGATTGGAAATTCAAGAGTCACAGCTTCAGCTTACACTCCAGTTACAAAGAGCAGAACATTTATAATATTAATTATTTTTCTCATTCCAGTGTTCGTAGGAGTTTAGGGTTCTTTGACATTTGCTTGCACATGTCTATCAGAAACCATAAATAAATTCAATGTTACTGAGACCTTCATTATTTCTGATTGTTCTCGTTTTGCAATAAAAACAGTACAATACATGACATATGAACTAGGGAGAAAATTTAGTTTTTCAACCAGTCCTGTTTAGGCAAATCAAAATGGGGTTTTTTTTAGGGGGAAGCCTGTTGCCAAGTTTCATTTTGTTGCAGTTTGATGGAAGGCTGACCAATACTGCAAATGAGATCAAGCAGAATCTACCTATCTAGTTATCACAATAAATGTACAATAGTTTATCATATTATTTCTACTGGAAGGCAATTCCATAATCTCACCCCTCTAGTGGCTAGGAATATATCTTTTTCATTTTCATTCCAGGAATATGGTTTATATGCCTTGTTCTTGCACCAGTATTTCCTTAGTTTAGATAACCATTTCTCCTTCAGTCGTGACACCCTCCCAGTATGTCTAGACAAAGCAATAAGTCGTGTATGGATTTGTCCTACTCTCAGACTTTCTCTGAGGCTGAAGAAGCCACATTCTAGCCGTTGTTTGTCTGAGAGGGTCTTCCCATTTCTTCTTGCATCCCTTACTTTTTCCAATTGTATCTTTCATTAAAATGAGATCAGGCTTCCTACCACCTTGCATTAATTATAGTCTCCCCTAATTCTTTCCATTAAATACCAGCCTCAGGATAAATGTGAAGTTAAAGCCTGAAATTCATTTCCTCTGAACTCCTCTGGTAATTATCTAGTCTCTGTTACATGTTCAATGACAGAAGAGTAAATTGTCCAGAACTGGCAAATACAATCACAGCTTTTCTGTAGAAAAGGGGAAACTGCTGCATTGTAACTAGCCAGGCTTCCCTAACTTGGGCCTGTCACCATTTCTGGCCTTCACAAAGCTCTTTCACACAAATTCATTTTAGCATCAATTTGTATGTAATTCTAGATACTGGTATGTAGTCAAGCATGGAGTAAATCCTGAGGACAGGACCAATGCCTTATTCAGAAGTTCCCAAATTCTGGGGAGTTGTTTAAAACTGAACTTTTGGTAGAGAGCCGTATTTCCTGGGGATGAAGAAATCTGATCAAATTATTGTATGCTGTGTTACATTTAGGCTTCTTCTGCCTAAAGAATTACTTCAAATGCCACGTGGAGAGATCAAGGCTTGGTCTTTTTTTGACCACCAAGATCATGTGATTAAAAGGATTTGGTTTTGTATGTTTATTTCCTGATTAAAAGTTTGATTTGACTATGTCATCAGGCTTTGCTTTCTACATAATTTTGGCCTTCTAAGTTACAAAGATTCATCAGAACTGGAGTAATATAAAATGGAAATGAAGAGAAATAACTATCTGTATAACTCTTTGTGTTCCTAATACACCTGTAAATTTTTATCTATTGGATTTTAAAATGAAAATTATTTTTTAGATGAGAACTAATGGAAAAAAACTGTGTATTTCTTCCCATTCTTGGTGACCCATTGATGACCCATTATGATATATTGTACATAGGTTTTGAAATTTCAGCTGATATGCCCATTCTTTGCTGCTTCACAGTCTGTTCTCTCTTTTGACTTTTGTCTGTTATAAAGGTCAACTAAGTAATTTAGTCCAAAAGCTGAGGAAATCAATTGTACCATTAGAAGTAGCAAAATTTGTATGATACCAGTTTATCTGTATATCTACTATATGTTTTATGCAATGACCTTTCTTAAGTAGTTTTAAAAAGACATTCTCTAAATTGAAAATTGTATCCCAGAGTATTATTTTCATTTGCATATCTGCTACCACTGCTCTCATTCACATGGTGCTGGTGGGTTTCTTTACTTTTTTTCTAGGTCTGCTTTACAGTATCTTCATTTTTTATTTCAGGCTTAAAGTACAAATATTGAATTTGTCAGGCTAAAGAATGAAGACTATTGGTTACTATGTGTGAGATGCTGTAGATCCAGTAACTCTGGAAATGTTATAGAATGTTTATAATAGAAACTCTTGGATGGTTTTATGTCAAAGATGTGAAACAGCAATGACACTGAAAAGAAAAACAACTTTTAGAAATTCACTGAGAGATTCCAAGTGGGTCTATAACAAATGAGGCAGAAAGCATCATCTGTCGTAAGAAAAAAGTACTTGAAAGGACAAGGGTCTTGCAAAGTGCTGATTAAATGTAATATGCTACGTGACAATGCACAAATGTGAAATGCTTCAGTGAAGAAGATGAACAACAGGTCCTCCACTGCATCAGAAAAGCAGATTATTCTCACTGAGGTCCATTATCATTAAAGTTGTTAGCATTTGTGTAACAATACATTAAGAAGAAAAAAGTAGGCAAATAATGCCGCAAGAGGGATGATCCAGATTCCAAATATTCTAAAAGACTAAAAGCTCTGAATTACTTGCATTCAACAAAAACAATCTCTTTTGTAGTCCCACTTACTAACAAGTCGGCAAACCTAGCTCTGTCTGGGAAGTATCATGAAAGATGAAAAATAAAACTTTCAACCATGAACCCCATCCATCACAAACTGAAGGTCAATTTGAAATAATGCTTCATATTATCCCTACCAACACAGGAAAATTTATTTTCTATCCGGGATAAATTTGACATAGATTATCTAGCACTACAAAAGAAAGAGTTGAAAGCAGCCAAACCAAAAGAAATAAATATCCACACAGTTTTACGAGGAGCTGATTTACAGACAGGAGTTGACATTAAAGGACAGATAAGTTCTCGTATTCTCTACCTTCAGTTCTGAATCAGCGCTCAATAAACTTTTATGCCAAAGAATTAATCAAATTCATTAGCTAGGACTGGAAAATTGATAATATTATTTTGTCATGACAGTTTCTACAGTCAATTGTGAATAAAGTCATCCACAAAAGCATCTGACATTTATCCAGAAGTTAATAACTATCAGTGTGAAGTTCACTGAATACTAAAAGAGATGGAAGAGAAACTGCAGTTTATTCACTAACTGGAGAAACTGACAGAGCCTTGAACTTCCAGAAGCTTGACTTGAGCTTAATTCACTCCTATGGCCCTGTGTTAGGACAATGTCTACAGGCCCAAGGAGACGTTCAGCTCAGGGGAACGTCCGGTAGTTCCCCTCCAATGTAAATGAAATACAGTGGTCAGATTGTATTCATTGCACTGCAGCTTGAAACACCATTAGTTAATGTTATGAAGATTAAATAGAGATTAAGAAGCATCATAATGTTTTTCCCAAACTGGTCTCCAGTATTACAGAGAGGTTGTAATGCTTGCAATACAGATCTAGAAATATCTAGAATCACAGAATATCTCTAGTTAGAAGGGACCCATAAGGATCATCAAGTCCAACTCCCTGTTTCTCACCTGAAAAGAGCTTTGCCCAGACACTTGTTGAACTCTGACACTTCCCAGAAACCAACCACCCTTTCAGTGAAGAACCTAATGGCAAGCCTGAACTTCCCCTGATACAACTTCACTCCATTTCCTCTTGTCCTGTCTCTGAGACAGGGAGCATCAGAGAGGAGCTCAACACACCTTTGCTCCACTTTCCCCTTTGAAAAAGTCAGTGACTGCAATCAGGTCGCCCCTCAGCCTTCTCTTCTCCAGGCTGAATAAGCCAAATTACCTCAGTCATTGCTCATAAGTTTGTCCCCAAGGTATTTCATCATCTTTTTTGCCCTCCTCTGGAAACACTAAAATAGTGTTATATTTGTAAAGCCATACCCAAGGCACATCTCTAGATGTATGGAAAGAATTTTTTCCGTGGTTACAAGATGGTTACCTTGTTGATGGGTTTCACTTGAAAAAGGCTTTTCAGTTCATCAGCGATGATATCTGCAAAATAAATGTCAATGTTGTAATTTAAGATTGTTTATTTTCATGAATCGTGGGAATTTCTGTGATTGCATGAACTACTGACAAGAGAAAACATTCTGATCTTCTTACATTTGTATCAGGCTGGGATTAGAGTAGCCTTGAGAGAACAAGGCTGATTACCCTACTGCATCTCTCAACTGCATTGGATTTTTTATATAAGTTAAACTAAACATAGTACATATCCAGTTATCATTTAATAGTTCCTTATACCTGCTGTTCCTTTTCCTAACTACAAGTGTGTCTCAGTTCAGCTGGGACATTCAAGCCCTTTGTGAGAATCTCAGTGCTTTTATGAAACAGGTAATACTGATACTCAGATTCTGGGAGGCATAAGGATATTCATTTTACAGCTGTTGATGGCTAGACAGTATCAACATGGTATCTGAAATGTGATTCTGCTATATAAATCAAGAGAGAAAAATTATAAAATATTTTTATTTCAATTCGGATCTTCAGATGCTTAGTGTTTAAAAAACAAGACAGATGTTGAAGCCTTGCTTTAAATGCTTTAGGGTAACTGGGTGATGTTATGAAGTGTGCATTCAGAACAGAGCTATCAGGACTGTGTATTTCTCTATGCATTTCTGCAAACTATTGACAGAAATGTGGAAATATTCCCTGCTGTAGACTTCTACCTCACAGTGATTCCTGATTCATGAATGACAGCCGAATATTAAAGTTAAAACATAAAGGAAAGCCAGCTACTTGTATCTTCTATGTAGAGAGGGAAAAGCTTTAAAGGGTAGCTTCAAAGCTTTCTTAACTTTTGGGACCCTAGTTTGTTTCTAACATTTATGTCCAGTACACATTCCTGATTATGTGTCCATTGACTTTTGGCCTTCAATAACATGTCTTCAATCAAGCAAATTTTGCCAAGCCTTTTGATATGTGATATCACAGCAGTAAGACTGAGAAAATAAAATATCCATTTGGAATTTTTGCTTGCAACAGAGTTTTTAGATTCTAATATAGTTATAAAATGGGGGAAAAAATTGTCAGTGATAAATCATGGTTTACAAATTTTGCTACTAGCATGAAGCCTAAAGCAAGACAGAAAAACAATACATTACTGCTAGATTTTTGCATGGGACACAGACATTAAATTACTTGTATTAAATAAAAGTGTACAGGCTGTGGACAGATTCCGTCAGGGAAGAAGATTGACACAGAGACCAGCTGCAGCAGAGGCAGTAAAAGAAACTCTGAACAAGGAAAATCTACTTGGAAACACTGTCTTTTAATTAATAAGAGAATCAATCTCTTTCCACTGCAATTCTGTGGAATATCAGCTTTAAAAGAGTTGTTTGAAATCTTGAGGGAAAAGGCTGTGAGTAATCAATACAAAAATATGGTTTTTTCTTTTTTTAATATTATGTAAAATGGAAATATCAGTATTTTTATTCTAATATTGGACATTGATCTAGTGACACAAAGGCAGCCAGCAGAGGAACACATATGTAGTTTCTAAAGGCTCAGATGTAGCTGATATCATTGCCCATGATGAGCAGTCGTGTCTGAGGGACCATCAAACCAGCATTGTTGTCAGAGAGTTACAGGTGATCTGAGCAGACGTTCCAGAGAACTGGAACTAAGACAGGGAATACTGTTACCTGAGCACACTGCTAATGTACAGAGCCAGACAAAAAGTATATGGGTTAACAAGAACAAATGCACTTACGTACTTTCCCTGGCTTTCTTTACAGAATCGCAGAATCACAGACTGGTTGAAGTTGGAAGGAAGCTCTGGAGATACCCAGGTCCAGCTCCCCTGCACAGGCAGGGACACACAGAGTAAGTTGCCCATGACTGTGCCCAGACAGTTTTTTAATATCTCCAAGGATGGAGACTCCACAACTTCTCCAGCCAACCTATACCAGTTCTTGGTCATCCTCACAGTGACAAGAGTGTTTCCTGATGTTCAGAGGGAACCTCTTGGGTTTCCGTTTGTTCCTGCTGCCTTTGGCCCTGTCACTAGTACCACTGAAAAGGGCCTGTCCTTCATGCTCCTTCCCATCAGATGTTTATGTGCATGGATGGGATCCCCCTGATTTTTCTCTGCTCTATCCTGAACAGTCACAGCTCTCTCAGCCTTTCTTCAGAGGTGAGATGCACCAGTCCCTTAATAGTCTTACTGGCCTTTCACTGGACTAAGTCCCGTAAGACTGTATCTCTCTTGTACTGGGGAGACAGAACTGGATGCTGAAGTGTATATTTCATACAAAATGCAAACGTTTGAGCTGAATATACCTGATAAAATTAGTAGCAGGATTCTTCAAGACAGGGCAGTCCTTCAAAGCACTTCCTTTGCTAAGTGTGGATTACAATACAATAGAGATCAACAGGTTTCCCAGCCTTTGGGTTCCATGGTTTTGATAATGCCATCTGACTAGAAGGAGAGATTTTTGAAATTGTTTGTGCATCTGGGTAAAGTACATAGCTTGATAAATAAATGAAGTTTTGTGTTGTTGTTTTCCTTAAAGTGCAAAGTTCACAGATGTTCACTTCAAACAGAAAATTGGCATCATGATTAAAGCACAATGTGTGCTCTTTTATTTGGCTAGAGGTAGAAATGCAGGGGAATGGTATCACTCGATATAAATATTGCAGAATAAGTTACCTGAGAATTCTTTAGAAGGTTGCTGTTACATGTGTATTGGGGATTTTCAAAAGAAATACAACTTGGAGGAAACATTTGTTGATGCCCTCAGTCTGCTGCCATTATTGCCTCAGTAAAACTCTCACTGGCTGATGAACAAGTGCATAAAGCAATGCTCTTGGAAGTAACAACTACAGGTATGTACTATTGCACGTACTTTGTGGACTGTGAACTTCAAATAAAAACAAAGAATCTTGTTTTATCAGAGCAAATTAAAAGAATAATTTTCACTTCCAAAGCATTCAGGATGGACCCTCAGACTCCAGTGGTTCCACAAGAAAGCAGAATTATTGAGACAGAAATTGTCAAATGACAAGTTTTGTGTGAATGGTTGGACCAGAGCACTGCATGTCTATTAAGGTGTTCTGAGATATTTTAATGTAGAGAAAGTATAACTTTGAAATAATTTAATTTTTGGCCACAGTAGACGTGTATTTTCCCAAAGACGGAACACTTTCTGGAGATCATAGAATGCAAAGAACATACAGAAAATCAGCTTCATTGGCTAACAAAGGTCTTAAAATATTTCTTAGAAACTTGTGTTTGTGGATTAATGCCAATGGCAGGGATTACTCCTCAGTGCAAGGTAAAAAGAAATTTAGGTTAAAGATATCTAAATGTGTTATGATGTACCTGTGTTTACCTAAACATGATTCAATAACCATGTATTCATCACCTGGATGGGTCTATTCAAATATGATTGTGATATTTTGCAGAACCAACATATCAGTTTTGCTGGTAATATAATGCCTGCATTGCTGGCTACATAACTTTTACAGTTTTTCCTTTGATCAGCAAGATATGGTAACATGGCTGCACAGAAATACAAGCATCACCTTATGCTACACAGCTCATCTAATCTGCGGCTAAGGCTCAGATACTCACAGAAGTGCAGGCACATAAGGTGGGAGTGCGTCTGCCTGAATCTTGTGTGTCGCACGGTGTTTGAGTTTCATAGAATCATAGAATCATAGGATCACAGAATCATAGAATCATAGAATAGCTTGGGTTGGAAGGGACCTTAAACATCATCCTGGAAGAGTAGCCCTGTTCTTCTTGCATATCACTGGATCACCTCTCTGATGAATCGGTTCTCCCAGAGTACTCTGTAGAGATGCTCGTGGGCCTGGGTCTTCAAAGGTTTCTCTAAGGGACTATTTACTCAAAGTATTTAAACATGAAACTTGGCAGTGACACGTCTATTCTGGCTTCCTTCCAGCTTTCTTTTTGAATCCTATAATATCCATTGGGGTTTCAAATATGAAAATGAAATCTCAACAGGACTTGTTAATAATTTTCTATTGGCTGTAGCTGGCATTTACTCTGTTAGGCAATCCAGGACAAACAATTTGTTGTATAATCCATGAATAAAAGTCTCCTTTTAGAAATTGCTGATATTTATGTCTTATTATCTCAGGCATTAGATGCAAGATTTACCTGTGATATCAGAATGACAGTGAATTAGTGTGGAAATAAGACTGCCGTGGTGTTTTCATACTGTGTCTGGTTACTGCCTCTTTAAGAAGAAATAGAAACATCACACATGACAACCTTACTGCCTTGGCAGACACTTGCTAAAACCACTCAAACTCTTAAGAGGGCATGAAAACTGTCAAAGTATTGTTTGTTTGCTCTTAAACTAGAAATTACTTACAATACAGTTCATCTTTAGAACCACTTACATAGTTGGCAACTTGGAAAGTTCTTTGCAAATTGGTATATTTGTTAAAATCAGGGCCTTTTTTAATTCTCTTTTTCTGCTGTTTCAGTCAAGGTTTAGATGCCTCATATTTACTGCTGTCTTTGAGATACAGCATAGAGAGCTTTAACATCCTGCTGCTGATTTGTCATTAAACCACAAAGCACTAAAGCTATTGGCCTTTTTCCTGATATTATTTAGCTTCTCTGGTTGTCGTGCATTCACCTAGACGATCTTTCCAGATCTCCTCTTTCCATCACAGAATGAAAGTAACCTTTTCTATAATTGTTTTTTCAAGGAAAAGAGGGGCCCATTTCTCAGTGGATAATAAATGATGGTAATCATCTGATTCCTCCCATAATGCATAGCACCCTCCTTTCAGACAAGAAAAAAATAATAATTCAGGAAAAATAATTAGAAATTAAATTGCTTCTCAGTATTTCTCTTTCAATCAAAACCTCTCTCACCTTTAGTTTTCTACTGAACATATCTAAACTAATCATCAGCTGTCACTAAGTAATTGAATATCCTTGAGTTTGAACTGTTACAGGGACAATGATATATGTCTGTTCCTGTTACTTTTGACTTTAGAAAGAGATGGCTTATATGTAATTGCCCCAGGTGGTTCTGTGTTCAAGCTCACTTTGCCTGCCAGCTATATATATGTGTATAAACACACATTAACACTGTGAAATTAATGACAGCAGAACATACTGTAGAGTATAATATATTAATATTTATATA
>VZTH01000320.1:0-93960 GCA_013397815.1 Aleadryas rufinucha
ATTCTCTGCACTCTGGATTCCAGTAGCTACCTTAAAATATTGTAATACAGTTTGATAACCTAAATATTGAGAAAACATTAAAGAATTTCTGATGCCTTGTGTAAACTCTGAAAAGCATTCCTCTTGCACCCTAATTTTTTTGCAAGTTTTCCCAATGTTTTAAAGCAAAAATATTTGAAAACACTGCATTTGCTTAAGAGCTTTTCCAGTCAAAAGCCTATTCTTCACCACTACATCTCTTCTGACACCCAGTATTTGCCTCCAAAACCACACATTATTACAGTAGGACTTATTTTGTTTATTATAATATGTTAACCACAAATATCTGAGCAACCTTGAGTTTTATATTAAAAAACACAACTAGCTTTTGTTGAATATCATAAGAGGACAATAATTAATTAAAAATAAGTAACATAGGTAGAGAGACTCTTACAGAATGAGTGTTCTGAAAACTTGCCTTGAAATAACAAATAAGTTATGCACACACAAAATGGCTGTATGAGAACAGCCTGGTGTTAAATGCCACACGGGTGGCATCAAAACAGTACTGTTCAGGCCACGTAAAATTTGTGAACAAGCTGAAAGAAAGAACCTTCAGGGATTAATAAAAAGAGTGTGCTTTCAACTCAGTTCATGGACTGTATCAGCAACAGAAATACTGAGGAACATGGCATCCCTGTGGGTTTTTTATAACCTGTGAGACCTTGATGCATGTGTAAGAAGAAGACAATACCAATGGTATCCCACATAATCCCTGCATCTAATGAATGTCTACAAAGAAAAGAATTACAGAATGAGTATGGTATGAGAGTAATCTCACATATATGTTATTCACATCAGTTCAAAACATGCTGTACTTACTGGATCTCCCTTGTCCCCTTTT
The DNA here is from genome assembly GCA_013397815.1 of Aleadryas rufinucha. Lineage (NCBI taxonomy): Eukaryota > Metazoa > Chordata > Aves > Passeriformes > Aleadryas > Aleadryas rufinucha. The sequence goes on from VZTH01000320.1 coordinate 884, forward strand.
TCAGAAGGCTCACCCTAAGGAAATACAGGAAAGAGATTAACACAGATCTATTTAAAATGGCAAATAGTACATATGTCTGGTTTTGCTGAAGAGTCCTGGAAAATGCAGCCATTTTAAATCTGTCTAAAATGCAAATATATGGACTACAAAAGTTTACTTGAAGGATGATGTTGATTTAATGCCAAGACCATGAGATCTGTGATCCTTTCAAGCAGGAGCACAAGTGAGGGTCAGGAACATGAACTAAAGAGAGTGATCATGCATCCAAATCTGAAAAATTCTCAAACACAAGTGCTTTATAACACACAAAATCATAAATCTGTGATATCAACAGAGTAAAAATAATGTTTCTGCCTGCATGAAAACTATTTATATAGAAGGATATGACCAAATAAATGAAAAAGCCTCACAGCTGAATGGCAAAACACCTATTAATCAGAAGATGAAGAACTACGGGCAGCACATATTCCTAGAAAAGCAACATACACAGCTGTTTCCAAGTAATACTCCTCCCCAGTCATACTCTAAAATTTATGCGTAAACTAAAAGATACTAAATTAGAAAGTTAATTTTCAAATTTTAATAATGTAAAGCCTCTTGTTTTTTCATACAGGTATTGAAGATCACATTCATAAGTTGAAAAAGTATGACTGGCACCTAAATCATGAGGCAGTTTCTGGTCATAAACTTATATAAAAATAATTTTAAACTGGTATTAAGTAAAAGTCTGAATGTTTTTAAAACTAAGGACTCGGTGAGCTGGTAGAACAGGGAAATTTACTTGCATATGTAAATAAACTCCCAAGGAGGGGCTTGAATAAAGTACTAAGGACATTTAGAGACTGAAAACTTTTCCTACGCCCAAATATTTTTTCTTGATCCCCTGTATATTTTACAAGATTTCATTCATAACCAGTACATTAAATCAACTTCTAGTATAACACATGAGCACAGAAGTAAGGAATTGACTCACCTTTTCTCCTTTTGCACCAGTCATTCCCAATTCTCCTTTTTGACCCTTTTAAAAAAATTAATTGTATTTAAAATCTTTATATTCTGGCAAATACAAATAAACCCCTCCTCTTCTTTAACTGTACTTTGTTCTGTGTGGGCCACAAAATCTTAACTATTGTTACAATGGAAGTCAAGCTTTAAACATCTGCAAATGAATTTAAATGACTGTTTTCTCTAGCAGATCTGCAGGCTTCTCAATAAAATGTTGTCAGTTCTGTCACGTACTCAGAATACTCTTCTCTGAAAGGCATGCAATTGTTAAAATATCAGTCAGCTGTTTATACAGGACAGATAACTATTAACATTATAGTGCCATATGGTCTGGATTCAGAATTTGACTTCCATGTAATTTTTAGAGGCTGTCTATGAGTATTTTTGGTATAGAAAGTCTCATTGTTACAGAGAAACTGCTTTAAATATTCATTATTTACTATCCAAAATAATTTCTGAATTTCAATTTTTTCAGAGTCTTTCCAATATAACTGGCAGGGCAGCTCATTTGACTTCTCAGATGGTGTTACAGAAACTATGCATAATTCTTTCAGCATTTTCCCTTTCTATTTATACTAGGGGAGAAAGGCTCACATGCTGCAGGATAGCATGATGAGTTGGATATTGGACTACACAGATCAAAGCACTAGTCATCTCAAAAATCTAGTCCTTCAAAGCCCATTGTGATAACTAAAATAAAGTGCACTGTATTAAGGGTGGCAGGGACAGGTTAGATAGGCACTTTGAAACTTCTCCACATTCATCCCAAGTGCTTACAACATCTCCCTTCTGGCCTTTAAGTCCAGGGGTCCCAAGTACTCCCAGTAGTCTTGTATCGCTCTGGAAAGAAATATCACCACAAAGATCAGAAAACGTCACTATTTACTTCCAGTAACAATTTACTGTAACAATTTCTTGCAATTTACGAATTGTAAATTCAGAAGTCCTAATTTACTACTAGAAAGGAATAAATACTTATGCAGTACAACTAGGTAGTGTATTGCAGAACACATCCTTTATCATGCATTCACACTCCTGCCAAACTAGCAGAAGTTGAATAAAAGCATAAAAGGGAACTGTCTGTGTTGATTATTGCTATGCAAAGCTATGATTTTTTTAAGTTTGACACAAAGAACTTATTTTTATGCTCATTGTTTCAATACATTTCTCAAGTATGTTAGAAAAGAACAAAAAAACCCGCTTCTATGAAAAAGAACCACAAGCTCTTTAATTTTGAGCAGCATGAAATGCAAAAAAAAAAAAAGTAGGACTAATTTAAGTCTACTACAGTAGTAAGACAAAAGGAGAGTGAAGAGGATCCTCACATTGCTTCTCAGAGAAGACAGACCTAAGGACTAGGGGTTCAGGTTGTATACTTGCTCAGCTGTTACTGCACTGCATTTATTTACTCTTCTGTACAAGGTAAAGACACAATAAAATACAAAGCAGATGGTTTCCTTTTCACAAAGTCAGACTCAAACTTCCTAAGGGGAACATGTTTTTTTGCAATGACAATGGAAAAAGCAGCAAAACCCCAATGACCCTGAAAAAGGAGCTCCAGTTAAGACCTAAGGAATCCGAGCCTTAGAACACGTGCCACTGGGGTGAGCAAACCCTGAGCAAGTTAACTCCCCTTGCCATGTTCCAGTTTCCATAGCTCTAAAATGGGAAAACATCACAATGAATAAATGTGCCATTTACACCCTGTTAATATTTTCAGAAGTTGGTTGAATATAAATTGAATAAAATGAATAATTATTTTAGAAATGCTAATTTCCTGATGGATTTTCCTTGGTGTTTAGGGTTGGTAACACTGTTAGTATACTAATTATCAAAATCAGCTTCAGAGCAAGAGGCAGATACCCAGATACCTGAGTATTGATGAGAAGTAATTGACTACCACTGGGCTGAGAATCCAGGTGTCTCTTACAATGAGTACACTGCTAATTATGATTCATACTGAGTTGTGCTTTTTTTTTTGCATACAAAGAGAAAAAAAATAAAAAAAGAAAAAGGCTATTAGACCAAATAACTACCCTTATGATCTTTGCATTTTTATAGGTAATTTGCTCTTGTAAGTGAAATACACCAAAGAAAAAAAAAATCTTAGAAAGTTAATAATGAATTATCCCAGAATAATCTAAAATTACTACAAATTATAATGATTCAGAAATATTTCCTGACCAGATTGCATTGTAGTTTCAATTTCTTTGTGTTTTAGTTTAATTTTTATTTTTATGTGTTGGAGAACATTTTAGATTAAACTGATCTGTATGCCCTTTCCAAAGATGTTTAGAAGCAAGTTTGGCTAAATGACCTTATATCTACATACGAAAAACTGGTAAGTAAGAAGGGTGACAAACAGAGGCCTTGAAAGCCCAAGCAAAGGATAACAGAGGCCTGAGAGTATATAAATGCAAATCATGAGGCATGATTTAGCCATCTCTGAAGGAATGTAACACACAGCACACGGCAGAACCAGTTTCTTGGCAAAAAGAAGAGAACAAAATGCATTTATTGAACACATGCAAAGCATCTCATTTACACTGAAAGCGCAAAACACATAACAAGAGGGAATATAAAAATATGCCTGCTCCTGCACACGCCTTGCAGGAGCAGGCACAAAGGAAGAATGAGGGAAGCAATGCTCCAGCACTGTCTCCCACACTATTAAGGATCAATGCTACTACTTATCCTCGACAGGTTCCTCTCACCTACATTAAAGAAAGACTGCTGATCTTGGTTTGCAGTTCAGCACAATTTGCTGCTGCAATCAGCAATTGTATTTATAGTGCTCTCTTTCACTGTATACATGGATCAAGCAAATTGTGCTTTTAAAGGCTTGCACTCCAGCCTCCTTAAAAATCACTCTGATAAAGTGATTGATGCTGACCTAGAAAAATCCGGGTTGCAATAAATTATTTAAATACATTGTGCAATTACCAGTACTTATTACAGCAATCAGAAATTGCTGTACAGCAATCAGAAAAATTGCAAATAATCTGCTAAGAAACAGAGCAATCAGAGAAACAGAAAAAACATTATTAATTATGATGGGTCTTAAGAGCCACCACATTTCTTGGTAGCAGTTTCTCATGGTTCCTAGAAATACCAACACAAAGAAGCCACACTAATATCCTCAGGAAAAAAGGTGTTAAAACACCTACAACAACTAAAATGTGGTCAATACATAAACACTTTAAACACCAGACTGAAAGAAGACCTTGTGACACCCTTGAGAACAGGGAAAAAATGATGGAAAATGACCACCATTCCCTGTGCTGTAAGGAACCTCAAAAACCTCAGAGTATCACTCAAATATTATTTTACCAATCCAAATAACTGAAGCATACTGCAAATTCGATACTGGAATGTGAAAGACTGCTTGATGTCTCCAAGGTGCCATGGACAAAATCAGCCTCTGTCATACCATGTTACAGCATGGGAAAAAGACAAGTTATCGGTCCATACATCTGCCTAAGTGAATCAAAGGCAAAGCAGAGAAGCTGTCCTTTTCTTTGAAGACCTCTCTGTCTTGTCCTTGATGGGAATATCCCATTCCCATCATAAAACGTATAGGAATTAATATGTTTGTTGTAGCAGTTGGAGACCTAAGTTGACTATAGGAGACTCTGAATATTCAGTTAAAGAAACTTTGCATATTTAGAACCTTCTACTTGAATCAGAAAGCAAACTCCTCTTTCATCTGGACTCAAACAGCATTTCCTTGTTGAACAGTTAATTGCTCATGACAGAGTCATTAAAATCTTCAGACTAGACAGCTGAAGGAAGAAGAAAGTTAGTAAGCTTTACAGGATTTAAAAGATGATTAACTTATAGACACATACCACCTGGTCTACATTTTTACAGAATATTGTTAATTAGGAAACATAAGCCACTTTAAGAATACTTAGAGCCTTATAATTATAAGAAATGTGATTTGTGGAGACAGACGTGTGTCATTTCCTGAAGGTCATCACTGTATTTCCTTTTACAGAATTAACCTTAAAGGGACTATCAGGATAAAAGAGATTCATAAGGCAGATCGGGGAAGGAGTTACAATAAATATGGTATCAATAGAGGAAAAAGTGTTGGTATCACTGAAAGCTCTTTGGCAGGAAAAAGAAACTGGTAAGGAAACCAAATGTGAAAACCAAAATATAAAACTTTAACACATACATATGAAACAGGAGACCAAATACAGAGACTAAATCTCTAGGCATAAAAATGCTCTATGCTTAATTCCTAATACATGCTTCTGAGGTAATATTCTGATTTGGGATGGATTAAATGCCAGAATAAACAGAGAAATCATTTCAGTGATAAAAGCAGCTGGAAATGTATGTTTGACATGAATTTAACTCCAGAATCCCTATTCAAGGAAAGATTTTAGCACTCATCTGGGAGTGTTATATAAGAAAAATACCCTGAATATATGTGCTCTTTATAGTTATGCATTCTAATATTAAAAAATATTAATGTCCTCCAGGCTTGACCTGCATGACTGAAGTTGTGATACACACATTAACCTTTGTACTGGGCAAATAATGCTGTAATAGTGCATCAGCAATCTTTGAATGAAATAGTTTTCTGATCAGATAGGCTACATACTCCCAAATCAATTAAGCAAACTTCTGTATTCTCTTATAATGGCAGACACTACCACAGCTTAAATGATTTGAAATATCTGCAGTAAGAATGTAAAAGCTCTGTCACGTTCAACACTGTTCTATGCAATTTTAACTTTTTTTTTTCTATAAAGTTCTTTTAGCTGCAGGTGGTTTTATAATTAAAACAATATTTTTATTAGTCCATAATACAAACATAAGGACAATTCTCATGGGCTGCTAGCAGATCTTTTGAAAATTTTGCCTCCTTGTCTTTCTATTCTACTCTTAGAATCATGACAGAGTTGGTCAAGAAAGAAATATCAATCATATTTTAGAGCAATTAGATTTAGAAATGGGAAGCTGGTGCTTCACACTAACAGCTAGGTGGTCCACACATCTCCTTTTTGAGTTATATGACTCAAAAACAAGTGAGTAGAAGATAGATGGGAGGCAAGACACATGGCAGCAAGATAGATGGCACAGCAGGTATGTGACTAGAGTGTGGACTGAGACTGTAAAGGGATGAAGAAAGGGGTCAGGGAAGAAATTACCTTTTGAATTAATTTGGAATGTGGTTCACAAGGATCAAAACTGTAGTCATTTCTACCTTAGATACTACTTAGTCATAAACCCATGCAGACAATAAATCAAATCTCCATACCTCATTATAATGCTTGTTCAATGAATCCAGAATTCCTTTTAGTCCAGAAGGACCCTATATGGAAAAATATGCATCAGAAGGTCATTTTAATTTAACTAATTTTATGTTTGCATATCTGTATTTAAAGAGCAGTGGGGATGTAAAAGAGTTTTGATTTTTATTTGAGTGTACAGTAAATTATTTTTTGCAACTTCATTATTTCTTTTTTTTCTAGCACAGAGGAAGAAGAAAGTTAGTTTTTAAATCTCTGGGTTTTGAAAACCAGCAACTTATTTTCAAGTGAATTGGACTGTCAGAGAAGGCAGAAATGAAATCCATATAAATTTTAAAACAAGTTCCTTCTGGTATGAACAACATTCTTGTTCTGCAGCATTTTAAAACTCTTTCAACTAACTCAAAGAACAAGTTCTGATGTAGAAACAGCTCCTAGTGTGTGCAAACAGATAGATTTTTAGTTTGAGAGTACCGTAAGTGAAATTGAGGAATGCCAGAATTCTCCAGAATATTAACTTGCTAGTTTTATTAGCATTGCAAGTTTGTACTTAAACACATACCTTTCAAAAAGAAATTCAACAGTGAAAAAGGAACTTCCTGCTCAAATGAATATTTAGGACAGAGAGACTGGAAAATGTGCTTGGGAAAAAACATTTTTGGACATTAAATCAATTTTTAGACATATTCTGCCAAAAACCATGCCTTCAATGAGATTTTTAAGTTTGGTAGATGGAGCAGAACACAGAAGTACAGTCAGGAACTTATGCACTAAGACACAATTAAATTTACAAACTAGCATATTCATGCTCTTTGAGTTGAAGATTTCACATAATGCAATATGAACAACAACCACTCATGATGGCTGTAAGAGACATTTGATTGTATTAATAAGATTACAATATATTCAAGTAAGTCACAGCCTGATTCACCTGGATGTAACACAGACAGGGCACAAAAGCAACTCTCCTTCTCTGGGGCTTTTTATAATTACAATTCACCCTCTGCAGCTTTTGTCTTAGTGTGGATATTAGGAAAATTTGGAAGCCACATGAAACAACTCAGGTGTCTCACTACCTCCTTTTTCCCTACACTGGAAGAGATAAAAGGCCATAAATTTTTACATTCATGTTATTCTGAAGTGAATTGTCACTTCAAATTTATGTTAAAAATAAGATCAATATGATCATGATGTTTTCACTGAGATCTCACTCCACTCTGATTTCTGAAGTTAATGGCAGAATTTTTACTTTGATATCCATAAACTGGCAATCCAGAACTGGGATTGAAGTATGATGACACTGCCTAGATGTCTCAGCTTAAACACTGTAAACCTGCCATGTTGAATCCTTGAACCCAGGATTCTGAAATTCTGCAAGGAGTCAAAAATAAGAACTTATTCTTCCTTTGCATTTGACACCATGTACCATGTTTCTTTTATTGTTTTTCCACAACTGAAACTGCTGCAGCCACACAACCCAGGAAGAACTTACAGCCATATCTACCATCAAACCCAAACTCTCAGATATTATTTGTATATAAAATAAATGATTTTTGACAAGATGAAAAGTACATTGTACATGTCACAGTTTTGAGAAACAGACATAACCTTAAAAACCCACAGAACTGTCTCATGACTAAGACAGTCAAGGAGAAATTTAGGCATTTGGGTTGCACTCTTGACTATGCCACAGTCTTTGTGTTACCAGTTTAGTATTTCCATTTTCCAAAAGTTGACATACATTTAATAATTTCATCATTACATCATTCTTTCCATAATAAAAACTAGTAAAACAAGTGTACGACAACAGAAAATATTTTTATTCAAGCCTTTTTTTCCTAAACCATAGTCTCTTTTCTTCCACAGTTCCACTACAGTAATATAGTTGCACAATCCACTCTCAAATCTCTACAGACAAAAAAAAAAACCCCAAAAAAACCCAAAACAACAAAAAAAAAAAACAAACCAAACAAAAAACCCCAAAAAAACCCCAAACAACAAAAACAAAAAACCAACCAAACAAAAAACTCCAAAAAAACCCCCAAAAAACATCCCAGCAGCATTGGTTTGAAAGTGGAGAAGCAATGAAATTAACAGCAGTTGAAGAATTATTGTACCAGCAGTTTCTAGCTTTTGAATGAGAATTTTGCACATCTGCCACTTTGAAGCTCACTTGAGCAGGGTTTCCTTTTTCTTTTTTAATATCAAGTTGTGTAATTGAGAGAAGTGAAGCGCACAGGGAGTACAGTTGTATGAATAAGAAAAGAACTGAAAATGTGTCCTGATTGTTTTCCAACACCACAAACAGGTTTCAGATGTTATTTCTACAGAGAAGGCAGGAATAGAAACACAGGTGCTTAAAGGCAAATAGCTCCAAACTGTGAAATTACCGGGGTTTACAATATATTTTCCTCCCTTAACGTTTATAGCTCATCTGCATTTCTGTAAAGATGAGGCTGTCGAAAAAGTCTACCCAATCTCACAGTCCATGCATAAAATGGGTAACAAGTAAATTGCACTGGTTGCGTCTCAAAAATAGGCCCTTTCAGAGAACACAGCCTGCAAGTGACTCAGTGCAGTTACTTTATCCTTGTATTTCACATTGGTGCCTGCCCATTAAAACAAGACACTTTTTCTGGTTATTTTGGTGCAAAACGCTGTGAAACTCATCAGGGCAGATGTGCAATATTGTACAGCTATTCCAAAGAGTAAATGGAAAGAATGATGAAAGCATGATGTCTGCTACAATAGAATACAAGAAATAAATTACATTTTGATATGGATTAAAAAAACTTAATGCACAGAAACAAGAAATATGACCAAACTTTGCCAGCCATTCCCACACTATGATGTAAGCATTTCCAATATTCTTCTAAGAAGCAGCTGAAAGTCCAGGAAAACCAGAAATGCTACTGACAGTTTTCACTTATCATTGCTTTGATATTTTTTTAATTGTAATTAAGTGATAACATTCACTCACTTTCAAAATATTGGTAGAGGAATGACAGCATTTCCCAAGGTAGAGGAAATGAAATTTCCAAGGTGAACTGCTGGCTTCTTAAGATAACTCGTTTGGTGGCACTGACATATGTATTGAATCACAAGACCAAAAGTGTATGTAATTAAATGAAGAAGTTCAAGTGAACTTCTCTACTGCATCACATGAAACGCAGACAAAAAAGAAACCCTATCTTAATTTAAAACTTTAAAGAGTAACATAAAGCTCATCTTCCAAGCAAAAATACTTGAGAAGATAAAAGATATGAAGTTCAGCCTCTTGAAAAGGTAAATAATAAACTGAATGATGAGCTTCAAGGGCTATAGCAATTGTGAAATGAATCAAGTACATCTACTGGTTGAAAACAATAGCTTAGTTTTGTGGTATCAGTTTAAGAGAATGAATAATTGTGATTACAGTTTACTAGCCTGTGATTTAGCACACCCTAAGTTTCTTCCCTACCTCTGCCACAGGTAGGTTGGACAAGACAATGTTTGGCCAGAACAAGCAGTCCTCATACTTCTTACCTTTATAAACCAGTGCTGATAACATTTCACTTCTGCCAAACAACAACTGGGCAAAAGTCAGACTCACCTCAAAGAATGCTCTCTTGCTGGTGCAAGTCTGTAGCACAACTCGAGCTTAGCACTCTTTTGATTTTAAAAACTAACTAAATCACTAAAATAGGAGCTATTGAGAAATGGAAATCCTCTAGTTATTCTACAGTTCCAGTAGAGACAGAGAAAATTAGGACAGGAAAGATAAATTTTACCCTCAATGGAGAAATGTGTAAAATTCCTTTTTTCTGTCCTCTAGCGCATCCATGTAAATAGATATACCTGCTGATTCACATAAAGGTAAAAATAAATAAATAAATAAACCCCCAACCTCAACAGTGACAGACATCAGACAGCTATTTTCCAGGCAGAATAAACAGAAAAATAAATTTTCTCCTCTTAACAGAACACTACACAAAATGAGGGAGACAGTAATTCTACAACCCAAGACCAGAAAAGTACTTTGCTTAAATAAAGAGTGCAGACTTGGGCCTGTACGTCCTTAGGCTGAGGATACCAAGATCAGATGCATTTTACACATTACAGTGTGGGTGAAACAGACTGCCCAGAGAGGTGGGGGAGTCTTTCTTGCTGGAAGAGTGATGCTGGAAGATGATTCAAGAATCATCTGGACACAATCCTGTGCTTTCAGATGACCCTGCCTGAGCAAGGAGGTTGTGTCAGATGATCTGCAGAGATCCCTTCCAACCCTAGTCATTCTGTGATTCTGTGATTTGCTTTTAAAATAAAAAGGTGTGGTATCTAGAAAGTCAATGCATTATACATAATGCAAAACAAGCTGCGGTCTGCTGGGGACCCCTTCTGTGTTGCTGAATCCTATAGACTTTTGTTAACAGCTATGGCAGAAGAAAGCAATCAGCTCAGTTCTGCAGTCTGATCAAAATGCTGTTCCTACAACCTCTTACCATCCTATTATCATAGTAATTCTTTTTGTTTCATAAAATCAGCATTTCAATTTCAGTGAAGAGTCACGCCAAGCAAGGTAACAGCATGTGACAGTCTTTCTTTCAGAAGACTTTAGAAGAAAATGGAAGTAGGAAAATATACAAAAATATATTTGAACGGTACAGAGATATTGATTTTACAATCACAATTTTCAGAATCCTTGTGAGAGCAAAGTGAGTAGTGTGTTTAACAGAAGCTTTTCACTGCTATCCAGGCACTTTAAAAGTGGAGAAAGGGTCAAAAAGCACTAGAGGGAGCTGCTGCTCTACTTGGGTTCTTGTCTTCAGCACAAATTGCTACCCATTGGATTGAGACAGGTGTGAGCACACATCTCGGCACTCCTGTACTGAAACAACAGAACAGTACTCGAAAACATCAGACAGAAGGGATGCCTACCACGAATTCTGAACCAGAAGGGAATCAAACAACACTTTAAAAGTCTATAATATGTAATAGACTTCAAAGAAATACTCAAAGGGAGAATATATTCCATAGGTTTACAAAAATATTTTTTATAGCTGATCAGTAAAAATCCTCATTGACTCCTTGCCTTTTGTGAGCACAGGATTTGCTCCAAAGGGAAAAAAATAACATTAAAGAAAGGACAAGGGAAAAATGACACTAAAGAAAGGATATCTGGAAGAAATTTCCTGGAAGTCCCACCTTAACTGAGTAGTTTCATTACCAGATGCCAATCAATCTATGTTTCTGACAGTGATATAGGTTTTTAACCAAAGCTGTGCAGATAACGTTAAGGGACTAGAAACTCACTCCAAGCATTAATTTTACTGAAAAAAAAATCCCCAGAAATTAGGTTAGGAAAAAAAAGAGAAAAAATATGAGATATTGAGAGAAGGTTAGAAAAGCCTTAAATGCTGCCATGCAACAAGTAGATTTTTGACTGTTAGCAGGTACTTTTACATTCCTGTCACATGAAAGCACAGCATGTATGCTGACTGCAATTTTTGTAACTTTCCAGTTTTCTTTAATTTTACTCCCGGTCTTTCCCCCACAAATCCCTATCTGCACACACTGTTATTAGGACTGCCCTTTATAATAAATACCCTGAGTATTGTATCCCGTCCACCAACTTCTTCCTCAGAGAAGCAGAACTTTCCTTCTCACAGTTTTTGTATTTATTTTTTCTTGTCAGTACTGAGCACTTGACTGTTCTAACATCTAAATTAAATGCTTAACATTGTGGCATAAACTGATAAATAAATTAGGTAAATTTATTAATTTCAAACACACAATGTATGCTGTAGCTACCCTAACAATTAATGACTGGATCTCCTTTTTATCAAAACCAAATTTCATATTATTTTGAAACATCAGCCAACCCCAAAACTTTTTTATACCGGCGAGTCTAATTTTTACATACTCAGTCAATCTTTGTACCCTCTGTATGTCAAACTTACGATAGCAACCACCCTTCAGGTGTGACTCTTCTGTTGCACTTTGGAAAGGCCAAAGTAAAGGCTAACAATGCATCCACATGCATGAAGAAGCTGCTTACTATTAGGAGACAAGGGTAACTGGAAGCACAGCAAAACTGAATAGGGTTTGAGCCTTGAAAAAGAGAGGGGGAACAATGGATCATGTTGAAGTGTTTCTGGTGCGTACAAGCTGTGGCACTTGAAATACGGGGATACTGCCAATGCACGTTAGCAGGCATCACTGCTTGTGGAGTATGCCTTTCCTATGTGTTATGTTCTCAGTCTTGGAAGAGGAACACAAGATGGTGGTATAGCTGTATCCAAAGTGAGGAGTGCATCAAGATAGCTATATAAGAAACAAATACTTTCAACCAATATTTAGGCCATGGCTGCTTGAGGAATGCTTTTCTGTATGTAGTGCTAAGCTACAGTACCCAATACAGTTCCTTGTAGTGATGTTGCCATGCTGACAAAGTTGAGCTTTCCACTCGCTGTAAGAAAATCTGAGATATGTCTCAGTAATAGAAGCGCAATTTAGCTTCCACTCAAGATTTCTGGTATATCTGTCAAGGATCATACATCTTCACAAGCCTGACCTGCCAGCAAATCTAGGATGGCAGAAATCTGTAACAGAGAAACAGCTTTTCACTGGCTCACAAAAAGCTAAGAAGATTAGGTCTAACATTGACCTCTGTTATGGTTTGCTTTTTATCCTTTAAAGGTTATATTTGGCACTTGTATTAAGAAAGATTCTGCATCACTCCTTTCCTCTGTTTGGCCTCCTGCAGTCTGCAATACCATTTCAGCATTAGGACTGTGCAAAAGACTCAAAAAAGCAAGGCTTCTATGTGACTATACACACGACAGAAGAGTGAGAGGAAGGGATTTTTAACTGTTTGGTTTTAGGCAGGATAAATGAATTCCATCATAAATTTCTCTTTCTGAACACATTTTGCAAGAAAAAATTATTTATGAAATCTATGCAGTTTTTGTTTTGGGTGAGGGTAGATGACATCTGTTTCATTTTAGTCATTGTATCCCATGCAGCCATGCATTTTTCTCTTCTCTACATATAAGATGAGGTTGAAGCATACAAATCAAATGTTCAGATGCATAAACCACTAGCCTTTATCTAGGTAAGCAAAAGAAGGGATTATAAATATTTTGTTTTATATTAAGAATGTAAAGCAGCAGAAGTTTACTTAATCCACAAATAGCTGTTTTGTATCTGTGCATGACAGCATTTTTACAATACAATACACAGAGAATTTTACAAACATGACCAAGTCTTCGTCTACCAAAAGAAGGCTGCACTCATTGAAGACTAATATACATCCATGCCTGACTTGAATTTTAAATCCTTTATCTTTAAAAAAAAAAAAGAGAAGAAAAAGAAAATCCCAAACCTCTTAGATCTGAGCTAAACCCTTTAGTTCTTCATATTACAAATCCTTTCATAAAGTCATGTATTTCTTAATCTTTTTAATTCTTCAGTCAACTCATTTGAACTACAGCTGAGTGCTCATTCCAGTGCTGGGTTTAATCCTCCCCATCATTCAGACAGTTGGCACATGCTTCACACAGTCCTTCCTCTTTCAAATTACCCCTCTGAGACAGAAATTATCCCTTCTTCTACAGAGCATCACGCATTTTGCAAGGGGAATGAATGCACAGTATTCACAGTTAGCATACACGGCCAGTCTTTCTTCGAAATGCCAGTTTCTGCTTCCTCTGCTGAAGTTTCCATCTTTTTCTTTCCCTCCTGTGTAGTCCCTCATACTTGTGGACCCAGTCCTTTTATTTTTGCTGTAACAAAAGGCTACCAGTAGTAGTCATTTGATACAGCAGAGTACACACAGATCAATTATTTTCAACTATAATTATGATCCAGTAACCTGCTATAAAAGAGTTAAAAAAGTCCAAGGACAGAGTGAAAATTTCCCATTCCCCTTGTTAGTTACTCACAGGAGGTCCTGGTGGCCCCGGTTTTCCTGGAAGGCCTGGTTTGCCTCGTCTCCCCTGGAAACAAAAAATTACAACAGACATTTATAAATGCTGTGGTTAGGGACTGATTTGGAATAAGAATTTTAAGAAAAATTATTGCCTTATGTATTAGCACAAAAAAAAAAAAAGTCAAAACCCATCCCAAATGAATACTCTATAAGTCACTGCAACATTATCTAATATGAGTCATTCTAGGATTGCTCTTAATAGTTGTGACAAACTATGTATGCATCCCTGTAACATTTATTGTCACATTTTGAAGCTTTGTCTCAAATGTGAGTGCACATTGATATGGTTGTTAACAAAGTATCTTGATGAGGTGTAAAGAAATTACATTTGTATGAATACATCGGAGCTTGGGATGTTAAACTGTGCTGCAGCAGTCTGACTTGCATAGTCAGTACATATGTGAAATATAACCCAATTAACAAACACCCATACCCTTCTCCTCTGGGATGTGATAATGAGCACAAAAGCCAGAGATTTATTTGCAAAAACAATTCACCTTCTTTGTGCAATTACTACCATCTGTGTATATATAATGCACATGCAAAATCATTTGCATTAAAACTTCAAGTCCATAAAAGTCTACTTAAGGGAGACGTTCCACTCAGTTTCTAAAAAAACCATGCATATGTAACTATTACAATTTTTTAGTACAGTTTGCTTGAACAACTGTTTTCACATATGCTTTTTTTTTAGGAAGATCAACATAAAAATGGAAGTAATTTACAGGAATTAACATCTTGATTGCCAAGCTGAAATCTGATGCACATTTTTTAGAAACAACAGCTGAGAACAACTAATATCTAGGTGCAAATGGCAAAGAAAAAAGTACTATATCCATTAAGAGTAAACTTTTCCCTTGCATACGGCAAATGTATTTTAATATTAAGCATTAGGGGGGTGTCCTGGTGAAAACTTGGCTTAAAAAGTGAAAAAATTAAAATTCTTGCTGACAGCTCACAATTAACACATAGGGATATTTCTGTAATCTATGGTCCCTACTTCTGTATTTTATTAAATAACAGTCTCACATAGATTGCAGAAGTAATCTCAGGAACAGCATGTGAAATCCAGTTTTGCTATTTCCAGGTGAGAGCCCTGATCTCTAGGAAAGCACTCTCATGCTCTACATTTCATAAATCTTGATCTATGCTGAGGGGAAGAAGATGATGACAGTAAGGGTGGAAAATCCCTCTCCCTCACACCCTGCAGCTCTCCAGGGTAACCTCTTGCCTAGAAGACAGGGACTCTCCTGAGAGAGGTAGGTATTTGAGGCCCTTCAAGCTGAAGAAGAAACAGAACAAAGGTTGTGTGGATGTGTTTCAGCCATCGGGTTGTGCCACCCAACATGTACACTGCAGCCACAGTTTTAAGAATATCCTCAGTTGGTCAGTGTGTTTTAAGGGCAGTGTGAAACAAAACCACCTCAGCATATTTGGAGTGCCAAATTCCTGTGTCTTAACTAGCTGAGACATCTGTTATGTGCTGAGCTGTTTAATCCCATCAGTACTTGCACATGCAGGGCTCTAACTGGGGCAGTTAAGGTAAATTTTTAGAACCAAGACACAGTGCTAGGTGCCCAGGCTGGGCTCAAGACTCCACTGGCCCTTACTACCTGCCCCCAGCACGTCCTGTGCTGTGCTGGTAACACTGTCCCTGCAGCCCTGGGACCAGCTAGAGCTGTGAACTGAGCCGGGCTAAGGTGCAGTAGGCTTTGACTTTGGTCAGCTCATTGATGCAGTTCACTGAGCAACTGAGGATCTTGCCCGGCCTGACAGGGCACAGCAGTGGGAAAGGCACACAGGTACAAGGAAAGGGGGCTGCAGTTAGCTACATCTGTACTTTTGGACTGATCTCTACTCCAGAAATACAGGTGGAAACTAATATTTCCTGACTTTTTTAGAAAAAACCAAACCAGTAAACTTCCCTTAGAGAGTATGAAAAACAGATTGAGAGGTAATAATGTAATAAACAAAGATAAATTGCTCCATGCTTTTAAAATAGTCCCTCTGAGTTATAAAGATCTACATTGTTGACTTCTTGAAGCACCTTCCTTTTCCTGTTTGAACTTATCTAAAGTATACTGAGGATGACACTTAAAATCACAGCAGTCTAAACAAAGTATCAAGGAAGTGTCAGGATGAAGAAGACAGGGCTTTGACTGGCAGACACAACTGTGAACGAGGTGTTAATTACACAGGAAAACATGGAATATGTTGGGAAGGCAATTTTATCTCTGTTTACAAGATGAACTAAAACGTGATTTATGACATAGCAAAGACAAAATTTGATGAACTTCCTGAAAAAACAGTTATAGAAAAATAAAAATTGGGGGTAGTTATTTTTCACTGTCATTTAGTAGTTACTAGAACACATACCCAGTGAAACACAGAAGAAACATTTGCCCCACTTTTTTTCCCATCATTATATTATTCGCCATTATGCAATGCTGCACGTAAAACAACCACACAGATCAGTATGAGGCATAAGCTTTTATAGAGTAATAAAAGTCCTTTTTTTGCCTCCAAGCACCTTTATAAACTGTCTGGTATTTTAAATTTAATACAGAAATATATGAAAGGCCACTGTCTTTCAGCAATGTCTTTCAGATACAGAGACTTCAATGTTAGGAATACCCAAAGTTCCACCTGCTTGTCAGCACTCCTGCTTCTCTATGACTCCTCAGCATCAGCAGGGAAAAGAAATAAAATGTATACTATAGTAACACTGCAAGCAGAAAAAATTAGTTTATGTTTTTGTTTAGGGTAATTAAAACAATTAGAAGAATGTTTTTGACAAGCCTGTTATGATGATGCCTTGAGCAGACCACGAACCAGACCATGACTAAATATTTACATTTTGATTTTGAGTCATCCTTCTGGCAAGAAAGAAGTGAAAAACATCTCAGCGTCCTCTCTGGTTTGTAGAGTGGGCTTAGCAGAGAGCCACAGTTCCCATCTCCTGCTCAGCAGTGGGTCTTGGCAGTCCCAGGAGAGCTGTACTCAGTGCCACACTGCTGTGCAGAGGGCTGACAGCTCTCACAGGAGACCTGTTACCTTTATTTAGCTGAGATCTCTGACCATATATTGAGGTTATAAAACCACTCAAAATATAAATAAATGTCCTAGGCATCACATTGTTCCTTTAACTAAATAAAAAATGCAATACCACCCACATTAACTTAAAAATGATACGTGATGTCAACAAGTTGTCTAATGCTACTTAGAATATCTGAAGACCAAAACAGCTGCTGGTTATTTCCTTTGTGCTGTATATATTTTTGCTGGCAATCAATGTGATAAGAAGTTTTCTAAATATTACTGATATTGTATGCTGTCCCCTTGACTCCTGAAATGCCTGTCCCCCACTAATTTTTACAGCAGGCTACTTTCCTCTTTCCCAAAGGACAGACTTCAGCTAGATCATTCAAATAACAAATCATTCAAATAACAACTGCTTGGTTAGGGGCAAAAAAAAAGATAGAATACTAAAAATAAAGTAAATGAGAAATTATGTGCTTCAGGAAATCCAGCTGAGTGCCTAGCTGAAGTACATGGTCAGCTGCATTCTTTATTCCTCTCTTCCTTCACCCCTTTTGTGAGTTGAAATGACTTGATGAGCTTTGCCTGACATGAGATGGAAAGCTGTTCAGAAGAGAGGCTCTGGCCATCCTTCCATAGACTTTGTGCTCTGGTTCTGCCTGCTGCCCCTGGGCACTGCTGCAGGTCCAACACACACTGCAAGAATTCAAATCTGTATTGTAACCCCCTGCTGTATCATGCCATATCCATCTATTCACATCCCTCTAACTTTACAGGAGTAAGATCTCTAATCCTAGTGTTTAAAAATAAGCTGTGGATTATTTAAGGATAAAATCAAGCGGTTATGTAGGAACACTGACAGGATTTATGGAATTAATAATTTAAAGAATCTACACTTGAGTATGAAGGCAAAAGTTCTTAGAATAAGCCCATGTGAATTTTCAAAGGAAAGTGCTAATTAGTGGTTCTTGAAACACATCATCACATTTCAAAACAGGAACTAGTTCTAGGGAAAGTAGAAATCTGGGCTTTAAAGCCTTAACTACTGTAGTTATGCAAAATTAATGAGGTTTATGTAATTTCTTTGCCAAGCTAAACTATGATTCTCTTGGTTAATCCTCAAAACTAGACTGACAAAGGCACAGATATAACCAAAACAGGAGGTGGGTGGGGAGAAAAGACCCTAGTCTCAGAGTGCCTAACCCACAGAGGCCTGTCAGCACTTTGGGTGTCTAAATGCAGCCACACAGGTGGAGCTCTGGGCAGTAAAAAATCTTTTTGCCAGATGCCCAAAGTTGCCACCAAGCAGCCAGACAAGTTCCAGTGCCTACAGTAACTCAGATTACAGCAAGAGTTGGAATATTCTCTCCCCTAAACTGAAAATCTATGCTGCAGACAATGAAACCTTTTTAACTTCAGTAATACAGTGTTAGGACTTGAATGTACAATCCCTTCTTCAATCCTATTAACTTTGGCCTTGAGGACATATTATGGTAACCAGTATATTACAAATTAACCTCCATATTAAATGTTAAACCTGAACAAAATCACAGGAAATAAGGCCAGAAGGCAAGAAATTAAGCCATTTGCAGAAACCAATTGCAAGTCTGTTCCTCATATCCCACTAAAACCTTTCACAGAAACACAGCTCAGAGAAGAATAGAGCATACAGATCCTAATCCCCTGTTTTGGGAGAAAAGTCAGTAGGGAACTCCTTATTAATGCAGAAGTATTCCTGCACTCAATCTTGGGTTTCCAAAATTACTTTAGGAATGACTTACAAAGTCTCTAGTTTCCTCATTGTGACATTAATAAAATGTTAAAAGGGAACACCTAGCCAGACTACATAAAATTCAAATGCATTTAACAAACAAAAAAAAGTCCTTAAACAGGCAGAGCAATGCCAACAAGTCGAATGCCCCACTCTATTCTGCCAACAAATCGCTAGACAAAATCCATCACAATTTTTCAAGTGTATCCATAAAAGCTCAATTTTAATTCAAATCACTCAAAGAAACAGTTTTCAACTGTATTTAGATAGTTTATACCTGAATTTTTAATTATGAGATATAAATTCTTATTGTCTCATGTTTCTATAACTTTGGCTAAAAGACATTAAAAGAAATATTAATAACAGAGTATTTAGAAGAGAGTCTGAAAATTCTAAATGAGCCTCTTAAAAGTTAGACCATTTCTGCTATTCCATTAAAAGTTAGATTTTAATTTCTAAAGTGGAAATTAACAAGGGAAAAAAACAGAACTTTTCTAATTGACAAATCTCTCTTTTGCATTCTAAATTACAACCTTTTCATTCAATTTTTAAATGCCAAAGTTGGAATAAGAAATATTTTTAAGCTGTATCTTATTTTACTGGATATGTACTTCAAGGCAGAGACACTGGGGAAAAAACTGTTTTACATTAAGCATTTTTGGACTGTTAAATGTCAGAGTGAAGGAATATACAGAACTCCAGCTCAAAGATGAAATCAAATTGGAGCTTTGCATGCTTCAAAACAACTTACATCAAAGTCAAGAAGGACTGAGAAGATTAAAAGAGATTCCAAAACTCCAGAGCTTTAGCTGTGAAGAAAACGTTTTGCATTGTGCCAGGAGGCTGACCTGCAATGCAGACATTATCATTGCTCTGTTAGGTTTGTTTTATAATTATTTAAATACAACATTTGCTCACTGAACTAGAAAACTAATTATGTCAAAGAAATATTTAAGTTCTATAAATCTGATAAATGCAATCTGAATTTAAATTAATTTTGATGCCACTCTAAAAAATTATTTTAAGAAAATCTAACCCCTCTCCATCTATTTATTTATGAAGATTTTCCACTTTTTCAAAATAACTTTATTCATGCTTGATTAGAAAAACTTGTAATCTCAGAGAGTAAACTGATTTTTAACACAAGGCAAATATTGCATTTCCACAAGGTTCCTTCAAACACGTAATTTTAGTGAAATCAATGTTGAAATACTAGATATGACAACAGACTCTCAGTTTTATGAGGTGCTTAATTTATTACTAAGATAATGCTAGAAGAACTTCCTCTTAAGTGAAGTATTTGGTATTATAAACACAACTATTGGAAATAAGGAAGTTCTTTCAAAAATATTTACTTCAGGACACCTGCAACATCCCAAGGAATAGAGAGTCAAGAATATGGCTGTGATATTGTAAAAAGATTTGTAAATGCTTGAACCCAATTTACCACTGGAACCAGGGAAACCATCTTGATGGAAAAATAATCTGTTTAAATACATATAAAAGACTTTAAAAAAATTCCTATTAATCCATAAAACCAGAGTTGTTGGCAGCTATGCTGAGAATAAGCTAGAGCTACTCAAATAAAAACAACAGAATTTTCTGGGTTGGAGGGAAGTCTTGAGATCACTTAGTGTAATCCCTGTCCTCAAGCAGGATCAATTGTCCAGGACTATGTCTACTCAGCTTTTGAATAGCTCCACAGATGGAGATTCCATAATCTCTCTGGGCAACCTGCATCAGTGTTTGATGAACTTCACAGTAAGAAAGTGCTTTCTTGTGCTCAGATTGAATTTTCTGTTAGTTTTTTTTTTTTAATTTTTTGCCCATTACCTCTTGTCCTGTCACCAGCTACTACTGAGGAGAATGAATCTTCCTCTTCATTCCCTCACATCAGGTATTTACAAACTGATTAGATTCCCACTGAGCCTTCTCCAAGTTGAAGAGTCCAAGCTCTCCCAGTCTCTCCTTCCATGAAAGTTTCTCTAGTTGCACCCTGTGTCCCTGTGCTAGACCCTCCTCAGGAAGTCTGTACCTTTTTTGAGGTGGTCTCACCAGTGCTGAGCAAAGGGGAAGGATATCTCCCCTGACCTGCTGGCAGTGCCCTTTCAAATGCAGGCCAGGATATTGCTGGCCTGTTTTATGCCACAAGGATGCACTGCTGGTTCATGGTGTGCTTATTGTCCAAACAGCTCTTCTACACAAAGTTTTCTTCCAGACAATTTGTTTCCAGTGTATGCTGGTATCTGGGGTTATTCCTCCCTAGATGCTGAATTTTGCATTTGCTCTTGTTGAACTTCATGTGATTTCTCCTGCCCCAGTTCTCTGCTACATTCTGCCCCATTGTCCAGGCTGTCAATGAGGACCCTGGGCAGTACCAGCTCTAGTAGTGATCCTGGGATACACCACTATTGGCTCATCTCCAACTGGACATCGTGCCACTAATGAAAAACCTCTGGACTCTGTTTTGCAATCCACTTCACCATCCCCCCATCTAACCTGTACTTTGTCAGCTTGTCTGTGAAGTTGACAAGATAAAATTATGGGAGATAATGTCAAAGGCTTTGCTAAAGCTGAGGTTGACATCCACTGCCCACCTCTCATCCACCTAGCTAGTCACATCATAGTAGAAAGCAATGTATTTTTTCAAGCAAAATTTCCCTTTCATATATCCATGCAGACTATCCCAATCACCTTCTTGTCCTCCATGTGTTAGGAAATGGTTTCCAGGAAGATTTTCACATTCCCAGGGATTGAGGTGAAGCCTATTGGCCTGTAGTTCCCTGCACATTCCCTTCCGAAGCTAGAAGAGATATTTGCTCTTTTCCAGTCTTCAGGAGCCTCTCCCAGTCACCATGACCATTCAAAATAATCGAGATAGGATTGTAATGTGTGAGGCCCTATGGACTTAGACAGCTGTGTCCTCCATCTGGGTACAGAAGTCTGTCAGCAAACAGCTGTCAGTGCTCCTTCAGTAGCACTTGGATCCTGTGCCTTGTGACCACCATCTCCAAGTCCGTGCATGCTGGGCACAGAAAGTTTGCTGTCCTCTTCTTCGTGCCCTCCTGCATGAACTGCTGTGCCACCAGCTGCATCTACTGGCTGCTCGTGCCATCGCTGCAGCAACTGCTCTTACAGAGCCCTCATCCAGCACGGGCCAGAAGGGGACCTGACCTCGCTGCTGCGGCACCCGCTGCTCAAGGACAGCTGGCAGAGTTTGTCAGAAGTTGCTAGAGCTACCCTTACCTCAGCCTCACCTGGAAAAAACAGGCATCCTCAGTATCCTCAAAGGCTTTCCAAAAGTGCCCAAACCCCAGAAAAAGTGCCAAGGAGCTCAAGAAGGCATCTCAAGAAGAGAATTGTAAAGAAACAGAAACTGCTGCACATACTGCTGTGTATTTTAGCTGCGTGTTGGGCCTGACTCTTCTGCAGACCAACTGAGAATGCAAAATCACCCTGCCTAGATTTCACAGTATAGTTGTCTAACAAAGTTGCCTTGATCTTTCGCATTAAGAAAATTTTTGGAATTCACTGAAGTATTATATTTTAAAAATTGAATCATTTTCAGAAAAAAATAGTATTTATAACATCAAGTTCAGGGACAAGCCCTGCTACAAATATATCCAACTCAAATTAAGCATTAATTTTCAAAACATTTGGAATTTTAATTTGGAATACAAACTTCATTGCATTTAACATAGTCAAGGCAGAGTCTGGAAAGCTCCATGCAACCTGTAATCTATAGGTAGTAGAAATTTTTAAAGATACATGGCAACATGACAAAATTATTTGATGACTTCAGAAAATTCTTTGCATGAGAGCTGAAGGCCCCTAGTTGAATTTTTTCAAAAATTAACAGAATGGTGATTTGACTATAGAGATAAAACTCTAAATACCTCTTCAATATAAAAAGACATTTAAAAAAACCCAGCTGCTGGAGGCTAATGGAGGATTAGCTACATGCCCATTGTAAAATAAAATGCGTATTTTGAAATGTGTGATTGACAATAAACACTGGAAGAAAGAAATCAAGGAAATTTGCAAAGAGTCTGTTGTTGATGTTCTTTCAAGTGGAAACTGGACTTCTGCAAAAGATGTGCTTACCTAGAAAGTGCAGGATTATTGAGAAAAATAAGAGTTCTGCATAACACAGGGATCCAGGAAGATGGCGTAGCTGTCCATTGTTGTTTAAATTCCATGCAATGCTAGGTTAGTACTCAATCTTACTATTTTTGGGGGTCAGTAATATTGGACCAGGGACTTTTCTGAGTAATGTGTAATTACCTTCTGAAGCTCCTGATGTCATTCTGAGCAGTTGTGTAATAGTATCAAGTTGCTGCAGCAGTAACATGCCTAAAGCCAATGTGAAGGACACTGAAAAATTATGGATGAACGTAGTGCCTGCCCACAGAGTGGCCTAGTATTTCTCATGCGGGAATGAGGGAAAAGGAATGAGTGGCTGTTTCTACTGGTCCATTTCTTTCAGTGACCAGAACTAAACCCAAAAGCTCCTGCTGAGTAAGGTCTCATGTCTAACACAAACCACGTCATTAAGGATAAAAAACCCTAAAAAAATTATAAAAAGTCACTACTTGTAGAGCAAGAGGAAACACTAGCCTTTTTTAAGAAGAGCAAATGTTTGAGGACTCCTTGAGCCCACAGGAAAACACAACGTTGACTAACAAATGTGAATGGCAGTGGGTATCTTGGCAAAAGGAGAAACATAAGGGCACTACACGCTCATACAGAATTTAACTACATTCACTGATGACACTATCATAACACAGATGCCCTTTAAATGAATATTATATAAGTCTCAGGATGATTGAAGAATCAGAAATAAGTTCACTGTGTGCTCTTTGAATATGACCAGGTTGTGACGTAACCAGGTTATGATGTCTTCTGCCATGACAATTACTTTTCCCTTCAGAGTAAGAGTCTAATTAAGGAAGGACCACGTGTGATGAATCACTGAATATCTTTTAAGATTTTTTGTAGAGCTACTGAAAATTCTAGGTAGTTTCTTTTGTGTACATGAAGCATGGTAGCAAACCATGCAAAATTGAAAGCAAATTCCTTCTCTTGATCTCAAAACTCTGTTCCTCTCTTTTAAGTGCTGTGCAAAGGAAACAAGCTATGTAAGTCTAGAGATCATTATCTGTACTACCTCATTACTCATGAAGGTTGCTCTCTTCTCCTGCATAAGGCAGCCACATGCATAACGAGAAGAGATAACAAAGGAGATGAGAGAGAAAGGTGTCACAATAAGTGAGGAAAGAATGGGAACTCATGAGTTTACTCTTAGAAACACAACCGATACTCTTGGTAAATGCCAGACTATTAACCTACCTGTTTACTCAGAAAAGAAATATTTATGCACTTTGCTGCTAGAGCAGTATGAGACAAGTAATATGCTTATGAATCCAATTTTTATTTATCATCTCACTAATTGTTCTCCATGACTGCATTACTTCAAATTTTTAGCAAGTTTTCAATTTTTTTTTAAATAAAGCCAAAAAATAGAACATGCATCCTGATACAAAGTGCTTTAATGCTGCACAGAACTAGTCAAAGATCTTTCAGGGCTTCATCTCTCTCCTTCTGAATGATCTCCTCACACTACATTTCTGTAAACATATCACACTAGTGTACTGCTTTCTGCAAACCTTTTTATTCTTTAGGATATTTGGAAGGCATCCAGGGAGACCAAATAAGATAGAAGATATTTCACACACTTCTGTCATCAATTTCCATTGCTGACCATCATTTAAACAAGTAAGAACCTAAACTGCTCTTTGATGTGGGAGCAAGATCATAACCCAGCATGACCATACAGTAGTAGTACACTATATTACTATATTATATATACAGTACAATATATCAAAGACACATAAAATGACATATTCAGTATTTTAATAATCATGCATGGGCTCAAATGACACCACGTAACTCTGTCTTCAGTGCATCTATCAGACAAAAGCTGTTACCACCTTATTTGAAAAAATGTATTGATCCCCCTTCACACTTGAAATAAATAAACCATTGACATCATCTAATTAAGTACTGATGTAAATTTGCATTTCGAAACCAATTTGATGTATATGTCAATAAGCATTTTAAGGTTGACATAACTTTGAACTCAAAAATGACAGTTCAGTTATCTTTATGTTTATTATAATAATAATTACACTTATTCTATTTCTATAATAATTATTTGTGGTTTTATGATGTAATTTTTTGTGCAGATTATTCCTGTGAAGTGAAAGAAATACTGCTACTCAGACTTATTCCTCTCAATAGGGGTACAATTTTCCTAGTTTCCACTTTAGTGAATGCAGGGAGATGGGTGCCCACTCTAGGTCAGAGCACCTTTGGTATTTTTTAGTAGTTCTAATATTAAAGTCTGAACTGGGTTGATATAATAAAACCTCATTTAAACCACTCTGAAAATGAAAATGCATGCTGTTTTCCTTGCTTTTCTACTCATTTTCTATTGCCATTTACCTCTCACTAGCTCTAAACTGAGCCTTCTAAGTTTCTTCAATATCACCATTAACACTGTTAATTCTCCTCAGTTCCTTGCTTCAAAGTGTATTCTGAGGTCTGTAAGTTACACACTTTCTGATTGTCCTTTCAACTCCTTATTAATCTAAGACCAATTTTCAAAGGAGTTGAACGCTTAAAAATGCTCCTGATGTAGGTGGAAATTTAAATTTTGAATACAGCAAGTACAGTACAAATGGCAATTTAAAAAAAAATGTTCACATTCTCAAAGTGTGGCATCCAAATTGAATAGATACTTTCAGGTGTTTCTGAAATGGCTTTTTTTTCGCCTAATATGTTACAGTTCCAGTCTTCATCACAGACACAATATCACTTTTAGGTCCGAATAATATGTTGGAGAAAAAATTATTAGCTAGCTAATTGTTAGCTATTATTATATGCTTTAATCTTCAAAACACAGCCCATGAGAAAAGCAATAGCTTCATATAACGTGAAAGATTTGGAGGATCTGCTGGAAGTAGAACAGAGGAACATGACATCTACAATTGAATAAAAAGGAGAATTTAATAGCCATTAGATGTGCACTGTCCTGTTTGTCATTAAACAGAGCAGAGATCTTGTTACAAATGGTATGTTATTGTGTAATTAAATGTATTGGAAATGCAAAAGCACATGGAGTTGAATTAAGACTGCCAACAATGTTGTTAATGCTTGGGTGGGAGAGGCAGCAGAAGGAGTATTGTTGTGAGCATCTCACTGGTAGAAAGATAAAGATAGATGCTGAGGCTCCACAGTCTGCTGTTCCCATTGTTTGGCTCAAGGCAGCTGTGAGCGTGGTGAGATTACAAAACCATCAGTGTTCCCGTTTTTATAGAGGCTGGAGTGTGGCAGCAGCTCAGTCTTATGTGTGAGTAGGAAAATGTCCATGATGAATGTATTAACCCACTAATTCCTACTGCAAAATGGAAAAAAAAATTAAAAGTATCTCTAAATCCATTTATCCACCATTAAATATAATACAGTGAGTTAACTCTGAATTTTTGCATTACAAAAATGAAGAAGTTCAAAGAGTGAAGTTTCTAAAATACAGGAATATTTATAACTGTTCCTAAAGGAGAAGTATGTATTTTTGCAGATTCAATACTCTCCAGAACAACTCTAAAATATGCTAAAAATGGATACAAATATCTTTTCACAGTATCCTATATATTTAATTGTATGACTGTAATAGCCATGGTAATTATAAAATCCTTATATTTTAATATGCTAGTAAATAGGCTTTAATAACATATTCATCACTCAACTTTGAATTCTTCATTACTACACTGACTTTTTCTGAACAGGTTCTCAATCCTTAGTGAGAAACATAAGTAAACTCAGCTTTCTTATCTTCATGTTTAACTTAAATGAAATTTAGTACTATTTTTAAAACTTAAAAACCAACACAAAACATAGCTTTGGGGCCTAAGCATCATTACTCATTTTGTTCAAGAACTAGTCTTCTGTTAGTCTTATTACTATTATAGGAATTGTTAAATTGGCCTTTAAAAATTCACTGTAGTTTACTAAGTTCAATGATGAGAAACACTAAATGCTTTTACTCAGATATTTTAACTGAGATATTGAATATCAAGATGCCTAAATAAACCAAGAATTGTTGAGACCCAACTTGAAAACTTCAAACTGGTCACACGCTTAGTTCATAAAAATATTGAAATGCTTGAGTCTTAATATCTTCCTGAACTTTTAGGAACATACAAGATTACAATTTTACAAAACTGAATTAATTCTTGTGATACCACAATCATAAATATTTTTTATCTGTTTTAATGAATTATCAAATTCAATTAGGGAAAATAAAAACAGAACATGGAGAAACCAGTCAATTACTTAATTATATTAAAATTCTGAATAACCAAAGGTTTATTTCATGTATTTGGCAAATTCTACCCCCACCCCCCTTTATTGTATCATATCTTTTGTACATGTATGTTAGGTGCTGACACTTGCATAATGGCATCTAAAAGACCAGGGTCAGTAGTACTAGTTTCTGCTAATATTTTAGATAATAACCCTAAATTCATATCTTTATATGTCTTAGATGTTGTAAGGTATAGTCCATCCCCGCAAAAAAAGATGAAAACTGAAACATTTTAATATTATTTCAGTTAAAATTACAGCAGAAGCACACTGCACAAAACACAATACAATACATCTGTGCTGCCAGTCATTAAAACACTTTAGATGGTTGAAATTGTTAAATCTCCTTCAACTGAAGAGAAACCTCAAGTGTCAGGGCTCAGTTTATTGTCAGCATGCTTCATACTCAGCTGCTACCTTACAGTTTTTTTATTAGTGCTTAGGCAGAAGTCGCACATCAAGCTGTTAGCACACTCACCAGTTGTTCACCAAGTTTACTCACCCTTTGACCTTCTTTGCCAGGTGGACCTTGGGGACCCTCCAGCAAACCCTGAAAATACAAATATTAAACAATTATAACATTCAGTGCTATTTTGATCCTCTATTTTTCTATAGAAGTAAGACCAATCCAAAGATCCAGATGGCAAGACAAGGCATTTATTTCTAATTATAAGAATCGGCTATTCGTAACACTTCCTTCAATGTTATATTAAGGTGCAAGAAGAAACACAAACAATAATTATTAATCACGTTCCATCATATAAAGGCTGAATCCTTTTGAAAATAAGAGGTAAGTCAGCACTAATTAAGCATAGTTATATTTAACTACAATATTAATTGAAAAGTTATTTATCTTGTTAAGTTAGGATGCCATAAAAAACCGAAAAAAAGTTATTTTAAATGAAAGACAACTTACTCTACAACTCCAATTCAAATATAGGCACTGAAGGGGGAGGGGAAGGCAGGGAAAGCGAACTAAATATAGCAGAAGGCCTTATGCTCACTGTATCCTAAGAACCAGCCCTGTGCTGCTTCCTCTGCATGTCTGGCTCGGCTTTCCAAAACACTTCAGTGCCTTTTTTCTCCCTCTCTCTCTCCTCAACAGGCACAGAGGCTTTGAGTGTTTTGAATATATCCTCGACTTGTGAGCCTTCCTTCTGAACTCAGTGCAAGGATCTGCCTTTTTCAGTCACAGACCAAATCACAGACCACTTCTGATGCTATGGGGCTTTAATCTTATATCTGATTAATGTACAATATAATAATAAAGCCTTCACATAACATCTCAGAGCAACTTAGAACAGTCATTCCCCCCACTCCCCCTTTACTTCATAAGTCACCTTGGAACACAAAAAAATTACTTTGAGGAAGCAATCCAATTTCCATTATAGCAACAAGAAATGTAAAATCATTTTCAATGTAATCAGCAAAGAATATGTAACACTTCTGCATTGTATAATTAAAAAAAAAAAAGCCTTGAATGTTATATTGCATATTGTGATAGGGTGTCACAAAATTAAAGAACTTACTTTTTTTTTATTTAAGAAATTGAAATATTAAAATTTTAAAATCTTTAAAATCACTCAGACTTGTGTATTGCTTCCGCTTGAGTTACATCATTGGTCAAATTCAAACTCCTTCTTTGGAATCAATTACACGTATTTATTGAACCAATAAGGGTGAACTGAGGTGCCCTGACAATCATGATATTTAAAAGTACCCAGATTTCTAGAAATGAATTTAAAAAGTTCATTTATGATCTCTAATTCCCAAGGTAAACTTGAGAAAGTAAGTAGGCATTCCAAAGCCACTAGCTCATATATCTTCAAGTAATGTTTTAAGTTGATTAGAATGTAGTCTGGCTTCAATCTTAGAAAGAAGTATTCAGTTCAAGAGCTTTTCCATTCCTACCATTTCTCCAATTTCAAACATTGAAGCTAAAAAATATATCAGAGAGTATTTCACTATAGGATATTTCTCCCATCATTTCAGTTTATAATGTAAACAGGATAAGGCTGAGGATCTTTTACAAAGCTGATGCACACCATTTCCATCTTTCACCATAAGTTAATGGAACTAAACTACGCACGAGAATATTGTGTCCAACAAACAATATCATAGTAATTTAATTACAGTGCCAGATACGTAGCTTATACATATACAAACCCATAAAGTAGCATGTCAATGTGACCACTGTAAAGCTTCTTGACTTTCTCATCAACGTAGTGTGGAACTTGCAGAGCATCCTCTCTGTCTAACTGTTAGCAATATTCTAATTCTGTAAAGAAATTCTGGGAATTCAGGAAGAAGTGGAATTTTGTTTTGTTAATTTTTCATTTTAGTGACAACTTTATGCAGGGGAATGAGATGAAAACATGTAATGTCTGTTTTATGGGGGAGGAAATACTTAGCCTCACATATCTGTACAATAAGGCTCCAAGGGGACAAGAATTACACAAGAATGTAACTGCACAATAGTGATAATTAATAGCCAACATTTTTATCCAAGGAGTACTTTTATTCTTTTTCTTCTCTCTACAATATTATTGTCAAGAAAAAGGAACCAGATAAGGAGATTTATCTTCAAGGAAAGGGAGGAGAGCTGCATACAATTGGTAACTAGGCAGGGAGGACTCCCCTGTACAAGGAGCCACATCCTGATATTGAAACTGAGGTAAAAGTTCACACCAGCTTCAGTGGGATCTTCCGTTTTAAAAGTGATAGGACAACATGGGCCGTGTTAACTAACACAGCTCTAAAACTGTAGTAACTTGGCCAAAGGAATGACTTAGCAATGCTATCTCTGCTCAACATTCACTGAAAGAGATCGTGGAAAAATAACTGCAGAAGAAAACTGCAGGAGAAATGAAAAAGAAACCTTCTACAGTGAATTCTGTCTAAACAGATGAATAAAATATCTACCACTGAACTCCTATGTAACTTGGCAATTAATAGAACTACATGTTTGTAGGAAGGCAGACTAAAGTATCTACTTAGGTCACATTCCTACTTAATTTCTGGAGATCTTCCTTTGGAGATCAAAGATCAGATTAGATTCCCTCAAGCCATGGGTAGCACAGTTGGTCAGAGGAGCCCATCACCACAGAAAAAGGGATAGAATATAGAGTGAATAGATATACCTATATTTATCTATCATCCATCTGTCTGTCTATCTATGGTATTTGGGATATGCTGTGGATTGTGTTCAAAACATTTTTGTCAGAAGGCAATCTATTCTACATGTACAAACTTCCCAGGTAAACAACAGCCGAAGCAATTAAGATCATAGAACCATACAATGGTTTGGTTGGAAGGGACCTTTGAAGGTCACCTTCTCCAACCCTCCTGCAACAAGCAGGGACATCTTCAATTAGATCAGGTTGCTCAGAGCCCCATCCAACCTGAATTCAATCCCTTGAATGTTTCCAGGGATGGAGCATCCACCACCTCTTTGGGCAATCTGTTCCAGTGTTTTACCACCCTCATTGTAAAAAACTTCATTATTGTATCTAACCTAAATTGACCCTCCTTCAGTTTAATACCTCCTTCAGTTTTATCCCTTGTCCTACGTCAACAGGCTCAGATACAGTCTGTCCCCACCTTTCTTATGGGTGCCCTTCAGGTATTGCAAGGCAATTGAAATCTTTCACTGTGTGTCACCATCACTCCGATACTTCTGAACTGGCAAGAGCATGGGTATGGTCATGAGCAATAGAATGTCTAGGAATGGCACAAGGCACTGTGAGGTATAAAAATAGCATATTTGTGTGACATCAGGCTGGCAGGAAAAGATGATGCATCCTTCAAGGTGACCTAACACATGTGGGATTTTCCNCACACCAGCTTCAGTGGGATCTTCCGTTTTAAAAGTGATAGGACAACATGGGCCGTGTTAACTAACACAGCTCTAAAACTGTAGTAACTTGGCCAAAGGAATGACTTAGCAATGCTATCTCTGCTCAACATTCACTGAAAGAGATCGTGGAAAAATAACTGCAGAAGAAAACCGCAGGAGAAATGAAAAAGAAACCTTCTACAGTGAATTCTGTCTAAACAGATGAATAAAATATCTACCACTGAACTCCTATGTAACTTGGCAATTAATAGAACTACATGTTTGTAGGAAGGCAGACTAAAGTATCTACTTAGGTCACATTCCTACTTAAAGATTAGATTCCCTCAAGCCATGGGTAGCACAGTTGGTCAGAGGAGCCCATCACCACAGAAAAAGGGATAGAATATAGAGTGAATAGATATACCTATATTTATCTATCATCCATCTGTCTGTCTATCTATGGTATTTGGGATATGCTGTGGATTGTGTTCAAAACATTTTTGTCAGAAGGCAATCTATTCTACATGTACAAACTTCCCAGGTAAACAACAGCCGAAGCAATTAAGATCATAGAACCATACAATGGTTTGGTTGGAAGGGACCTTTGAAGGTCACCTTCTCCAACCCTCCTGCAACAAGCAGGGACATCTTCAATTAGATCAGGTTGCTCAGAGCCCCATCCAACCTGAATTCAATCCCTTGAATGTTTCCAGGGATGGAGCATCCACCACCTCTTTGGGCAATCTGTTCCAGTGTTTTACCACCCTCATTGTAAAAAACTTCATTATTGTATCTAACCTAAATTGACCCTCCTTCAGTTTAATACCTCCTTCAGTTTTATCCCTTGTCCTACGTCAACAGGCTCAGATACAGTCTGTCCCCACCTTTCTTATGGGTGCCCTTCAGGTATTGCAAGGCAATTGAAATCTTTCACTGTGTGTCACCATCACTCCGATACTTCTGAACTGGCAAGAGCATGGGTATGGTCATGAGCAATAGAATGTCTAGGAATGGCACAAGGCACTGTGAGGTATAAAAATAGCATATTTGTGTGACATCAGGCTGGCAGGAAAAGATGATGCATCCTTCAAGGTGACCTAACACATGTGGGATTTTCCTGACTGCCAGGCCACCTTCGAGGCTGGAAGGTGGCCTTCTACCCAGTTCGTGGAGCAGCGAATTAACATATACAGTCTGTGAAGCCTGTTCTTGTCATAGACCAAGAAAGCCCCTTGGAGTTTCGTACCTGAAGGAGCTTGAGGAAGTGTAAATATCTCAAACATTATTATGTAGCTTGAGGAAAAGAAAAGTCAGTAAAATGGAGATGTTCTTAAGTGCAACTTAGAAAATCTATCACAATGAGTGAAGATGGCTATGAAGAGAGAGGACGCATGATGCATGGGTAGGCAAAAGAGGGTTGTACAAAATCTTGAAAATGAAGAGCAGAAACTTGTGAATTCCTTTATAAAAGGTAAACCATAAAGGGAAGTGCTGACAAGGGAAAAGATGCTGGTTAGAATATAGAATAGAGAAAGTAAGCACACTGCGAAGAACATGCAGACAGATATTTAAACAAAATATCATCAAAATTTAGTCTAAGCATTAGTTGAGGGAAACTAGGAAAAAACAGGTTTAAAAAATGCTAAAGAAGAATAAGTGAGTTTTTAAAAGAATTTGTATTGAAAATATCTGCAGGAATTAACATTTTAATACTGTATCAGCTAAGATTTTCTGCAAGTATCAGGAGATAAAAACTAATAATAATTATTTAACTTGTGACAGTAGAAGAAAAATATGTTAGGAATTTATAGAAAAATCAGCAAACAGTTCAGCCAGTTAAGATGTGTCAAGATTCACAAGCTGTTAACTTAAAATATATGAGTGTGGAGCTATCAGAGGCCACTTACTGTAGGAGAACTAAAATACCATCATGTGACTGTAGGTACAAAAGCATTTTTAAATACCTGATACATCACGAAAAGCATTTGCAGGGATATGGTGGAGGCATCGTTCATAAATTTAGCGACTCAGAGTAACTGCTTAAGAACATACTCTCAAAAAAGCAAAGTTTTTATCGTGACCCCATGGTGAAACAAAGAAAGTTAAAAGAAAAAAATCCCAGCTGAAGTGGAATAGTGAGGTTACTTAAAGCTGTAATTCATGTTACTTCTCACAGAAGATTACAATTGATGCCAAGAGAGCAAAATACTAGACAAGTACATATATTTTTGGTATTCTGAAAATCTCTTCAAAATGTAGCTGAAAGTTTTTGAAGCAGAAGGGTAGACAGCTGCCTTATGTACTTGTAGGTGGTGTTGCTGGAATACATTCTGAGCTGGAATAAGTTTCCTTCTCAACACAAATTAAATATAATACAAATGTTAGAAATAATAATATGAATCTAATTAAGGCACAAAAATTATTTCATTTATAGACTGGTTTGTGTGTTCTATACACAAGCTACTCTCATCCAGTTTTTCCTCACTATGAATTCCAGCAAACACATGACCTCAATTTTTACAGAATAAATGCTACTAGACAGGAAGAAAATGTATGTAGTTTAGTGAGATGAGTCAAACAAAGACAGAGACATAGTCTAAATTAGGTATGCAGAAACGCCTTGTGGTAATGTAAGAATAGGTCATTTTTTAACCATTTGAATATGCAAGCTTTTATAATGATAAACTTCAAAAAGACCTAGCTATAATAGATATGATTTTGCCAAGCAATTTCAAAACATTATGTTGATAAACAGAAAGGTATAGTTCCACTGATACAACATCAAGGCTAAAACATTTTTAAAAGCAAACTGGTGGGCAGTTCCCTCTGCAGGGGGTTGATGTAGTTCTTTAAAGCACAGTTCTTGTCAAGATAAAGAAAAGCTGTCACACTCTTGAATTTTGTATTCAATGACCCCTCTGTAAATTCCACAAGTAGAGCAGCACTGGATCACAGCAATCAAGAGTCAGGTAAAAAGTGAGCACAGATTTCCAAATTCCTGACATAACACAACGGGTGGTCACAGTGAACATCTGCAGCCTGACCGACTTGGAGAGCACTCCCCAGCCACCCAAATATTGCTTGTGGGATGGATGGTACTGCTGTGGCTGCACTGAGGTGAGAATGGCACAGCATCCCAGACAGGGTGCAACAAGATGCAGTTCAATAGGTCTTAAATGCATCTACTTATCTGGAGCTGTTTGTAGAGAACAAGTTCTACCGTGCAGGTCACTGTGATCCTTC
This sequence comes from Aleadryas rufinucha, assembly GCA_013397815.1. Taxonomy (NCBI): domain Eukaryota; kingdom Metazoa; phylum Chordata; class Aves; order Passeriformes; genus Aleadryas; species Aleadryas rufinucha. Next base: position 35,434 of record VZTH01000320.1, read on the forward strand.
TATCCTGTTTTGAGAATATTTTCCTCTTTGGCCTGTTTGTACCATGCTGAGAGTAAATGAATTGCTTCCTCTCAGGTAAAAACAGACTATCATGCCCAGCAAGCAAAGGAACTGTGAAATACGAATAACTTCCCTGCAGTCAAGATGGTCAAAGTGTTGGTTTCTCAGGCATCTTCAAAGCAGTTTACTTGCTGCAACTGTGGCGCTGCTCTGCCTTGAACCCCAAACAGAAGGATGAGGCAGGGGGAGACCTTAAAATGCAGTTACAATAGTTTCTTTTTCTTGTCCAAAAGACTGTCCATNTATGTCAGAAGGCAATCTATTCTACATGTACAAACTTCCCAGGTAAACAACAGCCGAAGCAATTAAGATCATAGAACCATACAATGGTTTGGTTGGAAGGGACCTTTGAAGGTCACCTTCTCCAACCCTCCTGCAACAAGCAGGGACATCTTCAATTAGATCAGGTTGCTCAGAGCCCCATCCAACCTGAATTCAATCCCTTGAATGTTTCCAGGGATGGAGCATCCACCACCTCTTTGGGCAATCTGTTCCAGTGTTTTACCACCCTCATTGTAAAAAACTTCATTATTGTATCTAACCTAAATTGACCCTCCTTCAGTTTAATACCTCCTTCAGTTTTATCCCTTGTCCTACGTCAACAGGCTCAGATACAGTCTGTCCCCACCTTTCTTATGGGTGCCCTTCAGGTATTGCAAGGCAATTGAAATCTTTCACTGTGTGTCACCATCACTCCGATACTTCTGAACTGGCAAGAGCATGGGTATGGTCATGAGCAATAGAATGTCTAGGAATGGCACAAGGCACTGTGAGGTATAAAAATAGCATATTTGTGTGACATCAGGCTGGCAGGAAAAGATGATGCATCCTTCAAGGTGACCTAACACATGTGGGATTTTCCTGACTGCCAGGCCACCTTCGAGGCTGGAAGGTGGCCTTCTACCCAGTTCGTGGAGCAGCGAATTAACATATACAGTCTGTGAAGCCTGTTCTTGTCATAGACCAAGAAAGCCCCTTGGAGTTTCGTACCTGAAGGAGCTTGAGGAAGTGTAAATATCTCAAACATTATTATGTAGCTTGAGGAAAAGAAAAGTCAGTAAAATGGAGATGTTCTTAAGTGCAACTTAGAAAATCTATCACAATGAGTGAAGATGGCTATGAAGAGAGAGGACGCATGATGCATGGGTAGGCAAAAGAGGGTTGTACAAAATCTTGAAAATGAAGAGCAGAAACTTGTGAATTCCTTTATAAAAGGTAAACCATAAAGGGAAGTGCTGACAAGGGAAAAGATGCTGGTTAGAATATAGAATAGAGAAAGTAAGCACACTGCGAAGAACATGCAGACAGATATTTAAACAAAATATCATCAAAATTTAGTCTAAGCATTAGTTGAGGGAAACTAGGAAAAAACAGGTTTAAAAAATGCTAAAGAAGAATAAGTGAGTTTTTAAAAGAATTTGTATTGAAAATATCTGCAGGAATTAACATTTTAATACTGTATCAGCTAAGATTTTCTGCAAGTATCAGGAGATAAAAACTAATAATAATTATTTAACTTGTGACAGTAGAAGAAAAATATGTTAGGAATTTATAGAAAAATCAGCAAACAGTTCAGCCAGTTAAGATGTGTCAAGATTCACAAGCTGTTAACTTAAAATATATGAGTGTGGAGCTATCAGAGGCCACTTACTGTAGGAGAACTAAAATACCATCATGTGACTGTAGGTACAAAAGCATTTTTAAATACCTGATACATCACGAAAAGCATTTGCAGGGATATGGTGGAGGCATCGTTCATAAATTTAGCGACTCAGAGTAACTGCTTAAGAACATACTCTCAAAAAAGCAAAGTTTTTATCGTGACCCCATGGTGAAACAAAGAAAGTTAAAAGAAAAAAATCCCAGCTGAAGTGGAATAGTGAGGTTACTTAAAGCTGTAATTCATGTTACTTCTCACAGAAGATTACAATTGATGCCAAGAGAGCAAAATACTAGACAAGTACATATATTTTTGGTATTCTGAAAATCTCTTCAAAATGTAGCTGAAAGTTTTTGAAGCAGAAGGGTAGACAGCTGCCTTATGTACTTGTAGGTGGTGTTGCTGGAATACATTCTGAGCTGGAATAAGTTTCCTTCTCAACACAAATTAAATATAATACAAATGTTAGAAATAATAATATGAATCTAATTAAGGCACAAAAATTATTTCATTTATAGACTGGTTTGTGTGTTCTATACACAAGCTACTCTCATCCAGTTTTTCCTCACTATGAATTCCAGCAAACACATGACCTCAATTTTTACAGAATAAATGCTACTAGACAGGAAGAAAATGTATGTAGTTTAGTGAGATGAGTCAAACAAAGACAGAGACATAGTCTAAATTAGGTATGCAGAAACGCCTTGTGGTAATGTAAGAATAGGTCATTTTTTAACCATTTGAATATGCAAGCTTTTATAATGATAAACTTCAAAAAGACCTAGCTATAATAGATATGATTTTGCCAAGCAATTTCAAAACATTATGTTGATAAACAGAAAGGTATAGTTCCACTGATACAACATCAAGGCTAAAACATTTTTAAAAGCAAACTGGTGGGCAGTTCCCTCTGCAGGGGGTTGATGTAGTTCTTTAAAGCACAGTTCTTGTCAAGATAAAGAAAAGCTGTCACACTCTTGAATTTTGTATTCAATGACCCCTCTGTAAATTCCACAAGTAGAGCAGCACTGGATCACAGCAATCAAGAGTCAGGTAAAAAGTGAGCACAGATTTCCAAATTCCTGACATAACACAACGGGTGGTCACAGTGAACATCTGCAGCCTGACCGACTTGGAGAGCACTCCCCAGCCACCCAAATATTGCTTGTGGGATGGATGGTACTGCTGTGGCTGCACTGAGGTGAGAATGGCACAGCATCCCAGACAGGGTGCAACAAGATGCAGTTCAATAGGTCTTAAATGCATCTACTTATCTGGAGCTGTTTGTAGAGAACAAGTTCTACCGTGCAGGTCACTGTGATCCTTCTATCCTGTTTTGAGAATATTTTCCTCTTTGGCCTGTTTGTACCATGCTGAGAGTAAATGAATTGCTTCCTCTCAGGTAAAAACAGACTATCATGCCCAGCAAGCAAAGGAACTGTGAAATACGAATAACTTCCCTGCAGTCAAGATGGTCAAAGTGTTGGTTTCTCAGGCATCTTCAAAGCAGTTTACTTGCTGCAACTGTGGCGCTGCTCTGCCTTGAACCCCAAACAGGAGGATGAGGCAGGGGGAGACCTTAAAATGCAGTTACAATAGTTTCTTTTTCTTGTCCAAAAGACTGTCCATCACCACCCACATGGAAGCCCACAGAGCTTGCAGACACGCCTCACTGTTAAAGATATGTTACAATGGGAAAAATGGCACAGGAAAATCACAGAAGGATGACTAATTTCCAGTTGTATTACCATTTATGAGGGAAATTAGACTACCTCTATCTTAAGCATTTCCAAACATGACCTGATGTCATTCACATCCTTACTGAAGTACTTGGAGACAGCAAGTGGAAAGATTTGTGCACCTGCTTGGCCTCTTAAACTTACTTCAGTGACCATAATGTTTTGATATTACACCACTTTTCTGTCTCAACTGTTTTCAATCCATTTACTTCTATAGAAAAGGAGACAGCATTTAGCAGAAGTCTGCTAAATGAATGAAATGCTAGTAGCATTTAAGTCTGCCAGAAAACATGATCAGCTACATTTTCTTGATAATTTATTACTGGAGCAAACAGAAAATATGTTCCCCACTGACGTCATTATTCTTTGGGTTTGGCCCTTTCTTTAGCTTTCTCTGTTAACTTGAAATGTACTTTCCTTCAGAGACAATAATTGGAAAGGGAAACTGGAAGGGTAATTTCACAGAAGTTCACATTCATGAACCTAGTACTTTTAATAAACATAGATTTATTTGCTAAGCAAAAAAAGTATAATTAAAATCCTGAGGAGTAAATCAAAATTATTCATTACATTGATGTCTACTGCATACGGGACAATTTTCAAATCATTATTCTAATGAAGGACATATAAATCACATTCATGCCAATTTATCAGAGCAAGAATTTTTGAAAAACAATTTTACTATAAGGTTAAGACTTCAATCTTCACTTGTGCCTTCAGTATCAGTATTGCTGCACAAAGAAGATAAAAACTGCACTGTAACTACTAAATCATCTTCTGTTTCAGTAAAGGGGTAATCTTAATAGCATCTGCTCCCATAATTAAGAAGTGCTTTTTGAAGAAGAGAATATTTGTGAGTTATACTGTAAGAGTTAAGAGATCACTACATTTTATGAAAAACAATGGAATAGTTCAATATTTTCAGGAAGTTAATACACCTCCATTAAAAAAGCTCAGATAGATAAAATTGAGATTTTCCTTAAAGTACGTGTATGAAAAGGAGAGATTTAGAATGAAAATGTAATTTTCAATCTATACTTTCTTAATTAAATAGAATTGCTTTCCTTTATGATATACATGAAAAGAAAGGGAGGGTAATACTGAGTTGAGTTTCTTACTACTGGAGAGTATGTGTCCTTTTCTTTAGCTTCATATGAATAACTGAGGAGAAAGCTGTGCAATCTGTAGCTGATGTTTATTTAAAAAGGGGGAGAGCCAAAAGTTAGAGTGGAGCTTGCCCAGACCTGAATCTGCAACTTCCTCCCACAGCCGCCTCCACACGGCACTTGTGCACCAGCTTCCTTCGGATCGATTTAACCAGACCTAGGAGCCAACATTCCAAATATCTGTTTAGTAAGCAAGTCCTGGGGACTTCTGTCTGTGACCGACTTAAGCCTCGGCTTCTGAGTAAACACTTGGTGCCATCTGGATGACTATTTTATAACTCCTGAAAGGGATAGGTTCGCAGGAACGTACGGACGGACGCTCATTTTCCTCAGGAACTAGAAGCAGCGTATCGAGTGTCGAGAGGAATAGTTATCATATATTTTACAAGAGATGGCTGTGCTACCTTCCCTCACCTGTCACTCTTCTGACACAGCACGCACAGGCTTAAGCTGGGGATACCAGAGCGGGCAAGCTGCGGAGCCAGCTGTGACCCTGCAGAACACAGTCACCAGCTTCTGCCACTAAATCCCACATCTTGACAAAACCACACCACAGAGCAGTACAATCCCTCCTTTTTACTCTCTGAAGGTTCCTCAGCTACAGTACAATTTATCTGGGAACTTAAGCTTTAAAGTTCCCCCATATATTGATGCATAAAATGGACATAATAAAGGGGAAAATTTCAAAATATAACCCCAGCATTTATTCATAAGACACCTGAAAAGTACTAAAGAAAAGAAATCTAGTACTTAGAGAGCAATTCAGAACATAGCAGAGACATTAAAGGCAGCATAAAGAAAGGCTGAGAATCAGTCATGATTTTGGTTACTCCCATAAAACTACCACCATAACTGAGAAGAAAAAAATAAATATGTATATCTGGACTCGGATAATGTTAACTGACTCACAGAAATACAGGGAAACCTTACATCCTTAATAAATGGGCTCAAATAAACACACAAATATGTCAAATTTACAATAAAATGTATTTTCTTGAATAATGCCTGAGTCAAAAAAATACACTTAGAACTACTGAAATTGTCAATTTCATTTGGATTATATGTAAATCCTATAAACTTTATCACATATTTCTTCTTACAGCTTAGCATATTTTGTGTTACAATGCTGTTTCTTTTCTCTTATTCTTCATGCATGATTGATGAAATTGTATTCACAAGGCTTACATATGTGCCTTAAAGAAATGCACAGAAACTCATGGAATTCTTATTCCATCTCTTTCTGAATTCTCTGCTATTACAACAAGTGAGAAGTTTTGTTAAGTGTTCATGTTAGGATTTCAGTGTGAAGTTTTCTGTTAACTCACATCAAACAGGAAGATTCAGAGCTCTACTTCATTTTTCAGATGCACTTTCTGAGCTATGAAATTTCAATTTCAAACTCATAAAATAATTTTTGCATCTTAAAACGCAGTGGTATTGTTTTGCCTGTTTTGCATTTTAGCATATGCTCATCTACCTAATAGGTTGTTACAGCTGTTGGGTATTTATGAATTCTGCCATACATACTGCCTCAAAATATCCCTCATTCCATATTATAATGGCTATATCTGTCAGTTGAACGCTTAAAAATACATCTTTTTTCCTCCAAGTACCAATCCCTTCATTCTCTTCTGTATTTTCTCATGTTTCCACATTTCCCATGCTTCTGAGCAGAGGAGGATTCCCTACTCATTAGGGTTGCACAAACACTTTTAGATGCAGAGTCACTGACATCTTTTAAACTTTTGTAGGTACCAATAGCACAGACAAAAGTAAAAACAGGAATTTCTACTGCTTGCTGTTACACATTTGTGTAGATTATCTACAGGCAACTCTCCCTGGACCAACCAGCTGCTGCAGGGAAGCAGTCTCAGTCTTTTGCTACCTTCACACTCCCTGGGCTAAGGACAGAAGCTTTGTACAGGTCTGTGTATGGGGAGAATGTTCTGACCCTGAACAACACTACTGATGGCCTAGTTTATAATCAGAATATATGATAGACCTCATTCAGCTTATTCCACTGATGTATGATTTCTAAGGAAACACACAGGAATGGAAAAGCTGCACAGGGCAGTAGAGCTCTGTATAATGCCATCATTTACCACCTGTCTCTGTGTGCAATTGCACTGGGGCAGAAGGTCAATGACCCAGGCCCAGTTGTCCAGTTTGAGCAAAACCAAGTCCCTTTTAATATTCCCTCCCTCCCTGCCCAGAAGTCCTATTTTGGACTTAGTTCTAACAATGTGTCATCATTTTCACTCCTCTTCCCTCCCTGCCCCCGGGAATATTAATTCATTTATCTTTTAGATAAAGATAAATAATTTTCACACTAGGAAAAAGTAAAAATTACTAGAAGCAGAGGATAAATTTATGACATTATGCCTGCATCCCAAATGAATGGAACATTTTAAAACTTTAACAGGATTCATAACTGAAACACTTACATCATATTTTGGCTATAACAGCATGAATGGTTCTGACATAGTAAGTTCTCATTCAGTGACACATGCACCATGATATTATCTGACCTACTATTTATTCACAGCAAGATATGACATCTCCCTTTCATGATTATATATTGTAAGAGTCACAGCCACACAGAAGTCACACAAATAAAACCACTCTGAAAACTGAATTTTCCCCTTGCCACCATCACTCATGTCGTTCATCTTCTTTTAGCTCTTGCCAACAGAAACGCAGGATTATTTACAGTGGCAGAGAGAGAAAGCCTTCCTGCTGGGCTGTATATTCCCACTCTGCTGTAATCTGTCTTCAAACTGCTAAACCCATTCACACTCACTCTTGTCTACATCAGTTACTTACATCCCTCTGAAGACTGTGTCTGCTTTCCCAAAATTTAAATATTTTCTCTTTAAAAGTGTCAAGACGACCATCAGTAAATGCACCAACACAGACATCTTGTTGTGCTGGAATCAATGACCTGAAACATTTGCACAGAATTCTGTAATCAAAGAAATGCAATTCTTCGACAGTCCATTTTATGAAATTGGATCACTTCAGGTACAGAAGGAGTAAGTTCAGTCAATCTGAAAGCAGCTTCTGATTCAGCAGTGTGCCCTGGCAGCCAGGAGAGACAAAAGATCCTGGGGGGCATCAGGCACAGCATCATCATCCAGGCAAGGGAGGGGATTGTCCCACTCTGCTCTGCACTGGGGTGGCCTCACCTTGAGTGCTGGGGGCAGTTTTGGGCACCACAATGTAAGAAAGGTATTAAGTTCCCAGAGAGTGTCCAAATGATGGCCACAAGGAAGAAGAAGGGCCTTAAGGGGAAGAGCAGCTGAGGTCACTTGACCTGTTCAGCTTGGAGAAGAGGAAAATAAGGAGAAACCTCATTCAGTTACAACTTCCTTGTGAGGGGACGAGGAGGGGCAGGCACTGATCTCTTCTCTCTGGTGACCAGTGACAGGACCCAAGGGAATGGCCTGAAGTTGTGTCAGGGGGGGTTTAGTTTGGATATCAGGAAATGGTTCTCCGCCCAGAGGGTCGGTGGGCACTGGAACAGGCTCCCCAGGGAAGTGGTCACAGCATCAGCCTGACAGAGTTCAAGAAGCATTTGGACAATGCTCTCAGGCACATGGTGTGACTCTTGGGGTTGGATGTGTGCAGGGCAGGGAGTTGGACTTTCATGATCCTCGTCAGTCCCTTCCAACTCAGCATATTCTGTGATTCTTGATATCATATTACTGACCTCTGAGTACGATTCTTAGGAAAGCTAAGTATCCACAACAGCAACTTAAGACAATGAACACATTAAAAAAGGAGATTTAACATACCCAGGTACTTCTATCAGTACTAATTTTTCAATCATTTACATAAAAAAATGATCAAAACCACTGTTGTATGGTCTTAGAGCATACACAAAATAGATATCCTCAGGTTTTTTTCCTGTCTTATCTTCAGACATGTCTGATTCTTATTTCTGTGATCCCTTAAAGGCCTGTGTAAAGCAAGACATACTCCAATGCATCTACTGCAGTAAAATTTCAGGTTGCTAATAATGTTTTACTAATATATTAACTCTTCCAACACACAGTTTGTGTATTCAAGAACTAAAGAACATAAATGGACCTGTTTACCTCTGGCAAGACATGAACTGCAGCAAAGAGTCACTGATCTTGGGACACAATACTAACTTCTTCCCAGGAAATCGAGATACAGGATATTAGATTTCATAATCCAAAAAACAAGTAATCTAAAACATAGCACCTTAATTTTGAAACCTTAAGAGTAGAATTTATCTTTATCTTATGTGTCTCTGTTACATCCTTCAATGTTTGTAAGATCTAATGGAGATCCTTGCTGCTACGGTGCTGGAAATTAAGAGAGGGAAAAGACAATGCATAATCATTTACACTATGGATGACAGTTCTTTTGAAGTTTATTTAGGATTACATGGGTAATACGAATAGTATAGATGTGGTTCATAACACTGAGTCTGGGAGAAGAGCTATTTATATTGTGAAACTACAGTCTGGAAATTTGAAATCTTTTATCTCTTCTTTTTTCTTTCTTTTTTTTCTTTTTTGCCAACTCTTTTGCACCATTTTGAATTGTTTTTACCCAAATAGACTGTTCTGAATGGAATGGCTTTCCATCTCAGCTCATGAGCAAAACCACTAGAATTCAGACAGGATTTATTACTTTTATGAAGCAAACAAGGCACTGGAGAGTTTTGGGGACACTTTTCTTCAGGCTTTGTATGTGCTTGGGGCCTGGATCATTGCAAGGAAATTAAGAACACTTTCCACCATCTATACAGCAGTATCTAGCCAGAATACAGCACATGAGTCAGTTCTATTTTCTGGTGTACCAGAACCTCAGAAAAAACTTGTCAAATCCACACTTAAAGAGGTCTTTCCGTGATACTTATAAAACAACTAATCATCATGTCTGACCTCATACCTTCTTTTATTTTTTTCAATAAATCACATGAAAGTGAATAAATGAATTAATGACAAAATTAGCGATACAGTCTGATACAATACCCTAAATGCATTGATCATTTTTGCAAGCTTTTACTGAAAAATGCTTTTTCCTAAAAATAACAAGGGAATTCTTTCACTTCAACAAGCCTATACTATTTATACGTGGAATAAACAAGATTATATCCTTGTTAGCATTTGGTAGGAAACAAGATGTTTTAAACCTGCTTATTTTTTTTATATTTACAGAATTCCCTTCACAAGTAATATAGAAAATGCAGAGGCACTCCGAAGAAAGAGACTTGACCTTCAGGTTTATTAGTGGAAGTATTCACATTGCAAATAAGTGAAAAACATGCAGCATATCTTAGGGATTTTCTTTTGGCTAATTTTGCTTTACATGTACTCACACTCAAGGCAGCCGGCCCTGGAGGTCCTGCATCTCCCTAGTTAAAACAGGAGAGGAAGTAAATCAACAATCTCTTTAGTTATACATGTCTAACCTCTAGACCTTTTAGAGAATATGCAGCACTGCAGAAGTAATTTCAGTACAATAATCAAATGTGTTGATTATGAAAATATGCGAGTAAAGTGATATTCTTCTCCAGTAATGGCATAGATATACACAGTTCACCACAGGTTAAAGGAAAAAAAAAAAAAGCCAAGCCTCTGCATAAATGACTCACAGCTTAAAAAAACCCATCCTTCAAAACATATTTCCATATGTCAAGTTACAAGCTGCAGCTTACATGCACAAGGTGGCCGCTGAAGTCAGTGTGACAGCTTGCATATGTAAAGACATCTGACTGTGTAAATATTCACAGAATTAGGTCACTGAGGTACAAATCACATCTGAGACCTTCAGGTTTAGTTCACGGGAGCAAGTTAGTGCACACAGAGAGCAATTCAGAACACCAAATTTAGGCTCCTGCTCAGAACTCCTTTCAAAATTCGTTGTGATAAAGGGTACTTGTCTTTTGCATTTACAGTTAGCCTGTGCTCATATTCTTCAACCCTTAAGCAGCACAAATGGCAGCAGTGGGTGTTTGCCACACATAGTTATGGCAATGCTCTCAAAACTGAAGAATATCATGCACACTCACATACACATACAACTTAATAGATTTAAAAGGTACCTTTTCTCCTTTTGGACCAGCCACACCAGGACTACCAGGGTCACCTTTTAGTCCCTGGGCAAGAAGAGAAATGCATATTTGTTGTCATCTGTGAAAAACGTTGGACAAAATCCTGTAGCACTGTGAATTAGTATATACTAAAATAGGCCTTAAAATTCTATCACTTTATTAGTACTTTCTCAAAATTCTTTATTTTAATTATTTTGTGAACAGACAAACATCCATCAAAGACCACATGTTTTTAACACATAATTAAACATATGAAGCCAATCTACTTTATTGTGCCCTATTATAGTAAGTGGTGAGTAGAAATGCAAAGTTCCTTTGCAGTCCCGGTCGGTTTGTGTCTTGCATGGCCAACAAAGATAAAATAGAATATTAGAGAGAGTGCTAGTACATTCACTTGAAAGATGCTAAAATTGGGAAAGAGGCAGAGGTGGATAAATAGCTGCAGATTTTGTTTCAAGTAGCAGTGCTGAACTGATGAGTTCCGGGAAGGTACAGCTCAGACCTGCTGCACATCTTCCAACACTCTCATTTTCACCAGTGTTCAAAAAGGCAATTAGAGAAATAATTGATTCCTTCATACCTCCTTCTTTACTTCTGCCTTCAACTGGAGAAGCAAACAGTACTGCCTAGCCTTACACATTACATACACAGCCGTTTCAGGCTTACAGGATCAGAGTGGTTTGGGTTGGATGGGACTCCTAAAGATCATCTGGTTCAACCTCCCCAGCAGTGAACTGGGACATTGTCAACTGGATCAGGTTGCTCAGAGCCCCATCCAACCCAATCTTGAATGTTTCCAGGGCTGGGGCATGCACAGCCTCTCTGAGAAACCTTTTCCTGTTTTCACCATTTTCATTGTAAACTATTTCCTACTTACACCTAGTCTGAATCTACCCTCTACAATATCTCTTATACAACTCTCCCACTAAGAAGTTCTCACCAGAAGCACCCAAAAAGACCCTGTAAAATATCTTTAGCACCCAGCTCACAATCTTTGTTGTCTTCTCCTTGCTGCAAAAGAAATGGAAAAATGACAGGTTTCAAAATATGCCCAGCAAATTGAAGCCATTTTACAGCAATGTATGAACTTAATTCTCATGCTGGACCAACCTACCAGGAATTCATTTTTACTCAAGCTGAGAGATTTGTCTTGTGCCTTCCCTCTGACCACTGCTTTAGTGGCATGAGAGAGTGTGTTTATTGAAAGTCAGAGACACCTCTGAAAGTTCAAAGATTTTACTTAGAAATGAAATGGCGACAATGTAGGCAATGTAGACAAGACCCAACCCTAATGAGATACTCCACAAGTAGGCCACCATCATTATTATTCTGGAGGTTCAATAGGTCAAGGATAGAAAAGACTCATTTACATCTGAATTAGGGTTTATGAACTAAAGTTCTTCCCAGCTCCCTTTTTGTCCTTGCAAACTCTCTTCCTCAGTTTGCAATTATTAGGAAGATAGAGACAACTGGCATGAAAATGGTAACTAACATCTGTGCCTTGGTGGGTACAGAGACATGAAATCAGTGAATGTTCTAAATACTGCGTATTTGTGCAACTTCACTTCCTGCTAAAATTACATTAATTCACCATCTGGAAGGAACATCATTTAGAACTATATGAGCATTTAAGTACCCACTTTGGATTAAATTTGTGGTTGTTGTAAATACCCCTGATTTAGCTTTGATTTGTTCTTTATTAAGCTTGCCAAATATGTAATAGTTAAATCAGAAGTAGTTTTGCTGTTTGAACTTAAAAATTGTAATAGGCAGATGGATTCAAAAACCAAGCCAAAAATTGCTTTCTTTTTACAATCTGCATATTTATGACATAGCTTTAATATTGTCTCCACTTGCTACATTTTACTTTCTACCTCCTTCTGAAAGACTGCATAAAACACAAACAATCCATATTCTTAATGCAATTTTAGGGATTTTTCAGGTATGCAAACTGTATGGATTTGGTTCAAAATCAATACTAACAAATCAGCAGTGGAACAACAGTTATTTGTTTAGGAATTAGCTCTTAGGCTGCATGCTTACAGAAGACAAAAGATAAGGCTAAAAAAAATCTGCAACTCACAGATGGTGACATATATCTGTGTGTCTCTACTGAATAGAAAAGGCAACTGCAGATGAAAGATACTGAGCCTGAGCCATGCACTGTCAAACCATGAACCTTATTTTTTCCTAATTGCTGTGTTTAAAGCTTTTAGTAATGTTCCTGCTAGAGCACCTCAGTGAGGTGTGCAGTCTGACAGCTACTGCAGAGATGATGATGACAGCAATTGACCTCAAATAAAAAGGACAAGGGGAAACTACTTGTTTTACAAGAAACCTCACAGTGTTTGAAGGAGGATTTTTAAGGACCCAATATTACAGACCCATTAGAATTATTTCTGGTTCTCCTACACATTATATATGCATTTAAAAATATTATAATCTTAATAAGTTCCAGACATAGTCAATGCTTGAAAAAACCACATCTGGGACTGCACCATGCCTATTCTTCCCCACAGTCACGCTTTTGAAACTGTTGAGAGGTTTAGCTGCTGCTCACTGTCTCTGAAATGCCATAAGAAGTAAGAATTCCTGTGCCAAGTCAAAACTGTAGCCCCTTGTAGTACAGTAGGGTATCCTGTCTCTGGCAGAGACCAGAACAGGATGTTTCAGTAAAAAGAATGTGGTTATCTAAACAGATATAATTTGGATGATTTTAGACCAAGCCTTAAGTTAGAAAAGCTCATTTTCTGCAATGTTTTAGGAGAACAAGGTCAGCTTTGAAAACAAACAAATTTCTATTGATCTAAGGAGTCTGTGACCAGATTTGTCAGAAATTCAAGAACAGATTAAAAATTCCAGCAGGTCTCATAACAGAATAAATTAATTGAGTATTGAATTCTGTCCCAGTCTAATTCTAGCTTTTTGGGACCAATATAATAATATGCATTCATGAGTTCATGAACAGTCTTCAGCTGATGCATTTTCTCCTCTAAAAGGACTACAGCTTGGTCTTTTTACAGGTCACAATAAACTTACGTTATGGTTCCTCTATGGAAGCCAAAATATAAAGTAAGCATTCAAATATGTATGTATAAGGACAATTCAAAGCTAAAAGGATAGCAACACTGAAAATAGCAGAAATGAGAAATGTTCTAGATACATATATAAAATAAGACTGATAACTGTAATACAGTTTCCAACCAACAGAGAAATTACTGGAACAAGTATATCACAAATATCAGTAAGGGTGTGAATTGGGGATTGCTGGGGGAAAGATTAATTTAGAGGCCTTGTTTTTGTTTGGAGGGGATGACAATGGTATTTCTTCTGGTGGAATGAAAGAAAAACAGATAAAACAGGTAAAATATACCACCAGCTGACACCAGGTACTCTTCTCAATGAAAAAAATGCAAAGATCAGCTGGCGCCCCACTAGAAGACTCCAGCAGTTCCTAGCAGGAGCGAAATGGAATTGGACCTATTTGTACAGCATAAACTATGCTGCACACAAGTGGCAATGGAAAATGCAGTAAGATTGCAATAATAATTTTAGGAGAACAGGTTTTCAACTCTAAAAGATACCTTTCGGGGAAAACATAATTTGTTATTTGCAATTCCATGGCCTTCATTAGAGTAATCTGGTTCAATGTCACATCAGGTTGAAATCTCCTAGAAAAATACATATTATCTAATGTACTGGAAATATAGAACACAACCCAACACTCTAATCAACAATGTGCAACCACATTATTATAGATCAGATCAGTTATCTCTACCGAGTAACTGAACTTAGAAATACTCTAACCACTAAGAACAGTACTTCTTCACAGAACAGCCTTAAAATCTACGTTAACAGCTTCAAAGTCAGCCGTACAATGCCAACCTGTTATCCCATGTTGGGATAACTCTTCTAATTTAGCAAAGAGTTTTCATATCTCCAAACAATATACTTTTTTCAGTTTATGTCTCATGCACTTTTAAATACTGCCACTGCTTTTTTCTCATTAATGGAATTCCAAAACTTCAAATTGGTACACTACTAGAATTTACTGGACCCTAAGTAACATCTACTATCTCCTAATACTTTTGTTCCTGACAGAATTCTCAAGTCTCTTGATAGAAACAAATATCATCACCAACTTCCTTTTTTCAAGCAATAGGATTCTTCCCTTCCTATCCACATATTTCCTTGCAATGCTAATACTAAGAGAGTTCAAGATTAGACAGACAGGCCCTGAGAGTGTGAAGGTAAATAACTCTTACTATTATATCAAGACACTGGATGCCTTTAAAAATGTTCATACTTCTGTTTACCTTTTTCCACCAACATCAAAATAAAAAGGTCTAATATGTTTTCCATCTTTCCATTGAAAACCTGAGATTCTTTTATTGCTTACTGAGCTTTAGAGGTTCATCCTTTGACATCAGGTATGTAAAGAATAACATTTTATGTAGGAAAGTTTTAGGAAAGTCACTTAGGGTATTACCTTCCCCAACAAGAGAAATAAAAATAACTAGTTAAACACTTGGTTTAATGTACATACTAGATTGTAATTTCAGATTTGTTTTACTTTTTTTTTTTTTACCACTTACAAGAAAGACACTATTCCTCTACTAGCTATGCATGACACATGCTGACAGATATGATAAAACTTGCTGTTTTGACTCACTTTTGCTGAAGGATTTAATTTATGTCAACAAAATAGTAATTGGCAGTATCCCATGGCATTCATTCCTACCTGCACCAGTGATCATGAAAACAACATGACTCAAAAAGAGTCTAAAAGTTTCAGTGATAAAGATTTTCTTTTCATTTCAGTTCAACAGGCAGACATATGGATATAACAGAGAACTTATTCCACAGATAGTTTCATTGATATTGTTGGGGTTTTAAGAGTTCTCTTTTTATTTTCTTTTTCTTTTGAAAGAATTTTTTCCCCACACATGTACATTGCTGAGGGGGAGTCATTGCCAAGGTACTTGAGGGAGACAAAGGACTTCGCTAGGGAGGAGCCCCGGCCAACTGGCCCCTTTTTACCTAGGAAGAGGGGGTTGGGCGGGGCCCCTAGTTCCACTTGTNACAGACACCTGTCTTTTAAAACCAAGACAGATATTTATATTGCAAATTTGTCCTTATTCCACACAGGCTGTGAGTGTTTTTATCAGAGTTTTTTTCAGATAGTTTGTCTATGAAGCTCCATTTGTTAGAGTGATACAAATGACAGCATTATTACAGAATCATAGAATCATTAAGGTTGGAAAAGGCTTCCAAGATCAACAAGTCCAACCTTTCACTGATAACCACCTTATCAACTAGATCAGACAATTCATAACTCCTCAGTTACAAAAGCAGACAGGTCTCATACCCAACTGTAAAACAAAATATCCAAAAGAATGGTGAAGGGAAACAACATCTTAAAAAAATTACAGGATTTTAGTGGCAGCAATGTGGCACCTTAGTTTAATGTCAAGTGGCTAAAAGAGTCTCAAGGGATGAAAGAGATACTACTCAGGCAAACTGGCTGTTCATCCTATAAAAGCAAATACCTGCTTACTGATGTGAACATGTACTACAGGAAGACTATATTAGTAATATATTAAGTTATTTATAACTACTCCTTAAGAAACTAAAAACAATGGCAATCACATTAGTAGTATTTATAGCAAGCATTCATGTTGTCAGTTGGATTTTGAATAATGTCCCAGGCTGGGACATGGCATTGTAGATCCTGGCTCAGATTACTGGAGACATAAACTGAGAGATGTGCAGAACAGTTAAATATATTCACAGCTCCCGCCTCGAAACCTGGTTCTCAATGAGATTAACCGAGACAGTTAGCACAACCAGTGAGAGAAGAGGGAATTAAAACTTTCTAGGTATATCATCATTACAGCCTAGTCTCCAAATCAGGTCTGGCTTCCCCTCTGTCATGCTACTTCTTTCTAGCAAGAACTTTCTGTACAGCTAAGAAAACACAAGTAGCAACAGCAAGCAAAAGTTTTCTGTGACACCTACTTTTCTGATTTTGATTAAAATACATTCAAATATGTTTCTACCATTTGTTCAAGATAAAATATTCAGTCATCATCTTCAAGTTCGTGCGAGGATGGAAACCCTCACTCCCCCAGGCAGAGACAACAGCTGCCAGCAGGCAATGCCACTAGCTTTAAGGGTTTTCAGGCTTTCTTTCTACAACACTGCAGATTATACCAATGTAAGTAGACTAACTTGATTATTTCAGAAATATCAGATGTTACATTTCTGTTTGCAAAACAAGTTAGAGAGACACTGATATCAACCAAGAGTCAATGATACACAGTCTTGTAAATTTAAAGACTGGCATCTCCATGCACAGTGATAACTGAATTCAAAGCATTTTATATAAGTGTTGTTAAAAAGGAATTATGTGTGCATTCAAACAATACAGTGTTATACTGCCATGTGCAGTTTTACTTCTGTTTTAATGTTTTAATGACAGTTCCCATAGTAATAATAATCTACCATTTACTGACACATTGCAACAGTTCAGTAAATATTTTAAAATATGAATATTCAGTATTTTTCACTTTCACAGTGCCACTATGTTAAATATGTCCTAGAGTTAATCAGATACTTGGTATACCTTACTCTTCCTAAAAGGTTGATGGAACAAGATCTCATGTAGTAAAGGAGATCATGTAAGACCAACACAGAAATGTCACCAGAGCTATGGAAAGAAACACAGATGTGTTTTTTCCATGCTGTCAGCATATATGTATGCATGACAGAAGTATATGGTTCACCTTTACAGACAGGCAGGCTACAAGAGAATACTTCTTTGAATACCTAAATGTAGTTTCAGCTTAGTACATAGTGTATGTTCTCACATGAAGGACATCCACTATTATTTAAAAATAGCCTGATTTACTCAGCATTAAATTATAATTACCTAAAACAGAAAAAAATATTTTCATGGTTACAGTGTGCATAGAAAGCCAGGTGATGTAAAAAGTGTCCTAATTATGTAGTCTGGTTTACTGCATTTTCAGTAGACCTGGCTAGACCACCATAGTATTTTTGTGTTAAATGCTGATCCTTTTATTCTTTTGGAAAAGGTGCTAGAAAAGTATTGCTAAATTTTTTTTCCAAATCCTGTATCTGGATTCTAGTCCTAATGTCAGTCAATGCCCATCTGTGAGATGCTCTCTGCCTTCAACAGCAATGCTATGCAACTGGAGAGCCAAGAGTAT
Source organism: Aleadryas rufinucha (assembly GCA_013397815.1). NCBI lineage: Eukaryota > Metazoa > Chordata > Aves > Passeriformes > Aleadryas > Aleadryas rufinucha. The sequence continues at coordinate 53,379 of VZTH01000320.1, forward strand.
CCAGCACTAAAATCTAAAGCCAGGGTAACCCACATCAAGGTCAAGAGGGAGAAGGACAGGAAGAGGGTATAAAGCAAACAGATTGCTTGACTTTATTATTATGGGGTTTTTTTAATTTTGCTTTTTGAAATCATGCTGGTTGTCTATTTTAGTATTTCATTGAAAAAAGAAATCTGATTTTTGCCCTCTCCTGTTGGTTTCATATAAACAAAAATAAATGAGAATTTAAAAATAGGCAAAAGTAAGGTTTATGTTAAAGTCATGCCTATAGTGCAGGCTCAGGTTCAAACGAATGTGAACTCAGTCATCAGGATTATCCAGTATTTTTAGATACAGATTTATGCTACCTTAAATATGGACTACTCCAATTAATTAAGTAGGCAGTGAAATCTGGCAGTGAAAAAAAAAAAGTTAAATTTTGATTCTATCACAAGAAATACATGGCACAGTGAGTGACCCACCCAGGAATGGCTAACAGCTTGTGTATTTTATTTTTCAGAAACCAAAGCTGCCAAACCATAGCTTTACCCTGCCTCCAAAAATATCTTCTTTTCCAGCAGATTATCTAACAAGGAATGATTCTCATCTATACTATGTTTAATCCCAATGCTTGTTTCAGTTTATCTCATGAGTCATCAGCAGAAACATCACGGAACCTACAAGATCCTTATCCACAGCCCTCCTTACATGAAGCCCTAAGAAATCTTATGTCACATGAATGCATCTCTTCTTCCCCTATCATCTTGTGGATGTTAAATCTCCAGGCATACATAATTTCTAAATCTATCATTGTCCTTACATAAAGTCTGAATTACATTTCTTAACCATTCACCCAGAAGTTTGTAACTTGGCTGTTTTGTTATTGTTCCATTTACCTCTGTTCCAGGAAGGCCTTCTGGTCCTGGTTCTCCTTTATCTCCTTTTTCACCCTAAAAGAATGAATATTTATTTTATTACATATACTCAAGGCAAATACTAACCCACTATGCTTTTTAACAGGAAAAATATTTTACCATTCTGGTCTGTTCTACATATACATTTCTGGCTGTGCAAGCCAAACTATTTCTTACATTCCAACAGAAATTCTTTCCAAATAAATGTCCCTGAAAAATGTCTAGCACTCTGATAGGTACAGTTCTCTGTATTTCATAGTGTCATTGAACATCCATAAAAACTCGCCACAGAAGAAAAACATTCTTGTTTCTTGCTGTGTTTCAAGAACATGGTGGTGAAACAGAAATTTACACTGGGGAACAGCTTAGTTTTTGAAAATCTTAATATTACTATTACATTAATTTTTTTTTTCATTCTGAGACTCAGTTTTGTTACCAGATACTTAAAGTAAGTGTTTATTTAAAAAGTCCTCAATATTATCATTTGTCTTTGACTCATACTGGTATATGGTTCATCATTTGCATTTGAAAAATGGAAACAACTTTTATTCTGAAAGTTTTCTTACAAGTATGAATACGAACAACATTAATCAAAAGAAAAAAAATGGTAGGAAGGTTCCTTCAGAATTGACTATAGCTGGTTCCTGAGTTTTTTCATTTAACACTGACTACAAAACACAATAATCTTTGTAGATTACATGAAAGAATTCAGTTCCGTATCAACTCTAACAACCATGCTATTCTAGTTAAGACATATTTCATCGAAGTGAATAAAATACACCTGCTAAAGAAGCATAATTTAAGGGAAAATATCTTCCAGAAGCAACAAGCCTGAAGAGCTCTATAATTGCATCTCTGTCCCTCAAATGAAGTTTGTCAAATCAAAATAAGTAATCATAAAGTAATATAATTCTGATAGAAGTGTGAGGACTGACTTTATTAGAGTCTGAGCTCTTCATATAAGCCAAAGAAAACAAAGAGCTCTTCACCGAATTTCCATTTTCTCCAGGGGACTAAATTTGTCTGAGCAGAACCTATTCATTATATCAGCATCATCTTCTTAATTCTGTTAGGCACTGAGCTGAGATCATTCAGCTAACTCCATTTGTGACACAGCCCTGATTTGGAGCTATTTCTCCCATGGCAATGACAGATGGCATTTTCATCTAATAATCAGTTTTAAAAATGAGTTTGTATGAGCTTTGTCAAACAACTGAAGCCTACTAACAAATTAGCAGCAGCAAACTGTGGATTTAATAATCCCACTCACAAGATGGCTTTGCTGCTTCATTGCTTCCATTTTAACACATCCTGTTGATAAGAAACTTAATGCTACACATTAGCTTGAATCATACTATTAAGGTTTTCCCTCAAGTATTCCCTTTCTTGCTGGTCAACCCCCCTCCCAGAAAAACCCCACCAGATAAATCTGTGTATTTACTGCAAAGTTCAAATGACACCAAACATTACACAAAGTTCAAATGACACCGAAACACCAAAGGAATTTAACACTTATTATTTTAGTACGTTTAAACTATGGAGCCCTCTTTGTTCTATGGATTAAGACACTGGTTGAGATAGTAATTTTCTATTACTGTCAGTTTAAAAAAAATCGCAGTTGAAATCCCAGGCATACTCTTCTTTTTTAAATAGCTCACTTAAACTTTTTGAACTGCAAAAATAACATTTTATTTTTCATCACTGTGACATACTAAACATTTAATACTGCTTTCAGGATATTTCAACTAGTATCAGTTACACGGCTACAATCCTGCAACAGTTATAAAGGTACATTCATATATTTGACATAATATCTCCTCAATATATTTCTAGAAGATTTACAAATCATCCCAATTTATGGAGCTGTTTTTTTCTCCTATGACTTGTGTATCTGCTTTCGCATTTTAAGAAAAAATGATGCACATATATACAGATATACTTCAGAAGCAGCAGCATCCTGTAAATACCTTGATGTATAGGTGGAAACATAAGGTAAAAGTATCTTGTCATAATTTGTTATGCAACATCTACATTGACATAAAAAGCTAAACAGAGAGCCTAACTAAAAGATGACTGTGCCCTCACCCTAACTTATCATTTGCCTCGATGTGAGATGAACAGGATGTGTTGGTGAATGTGCCTTTTCCTCTCCAGCAGGCAGACGGTAACTTCAAAATGCCGCCAGGCAGCTCTAGACACATACAAGTGAGACTGGTGAATGCGGGGAAGAAAGAAACCCCCCCATTCCATATGATTTACACAATATTTGGATTTAAGATGCTTCTCAGTTTCTTTGACAAAATGATAAAAAGCACCCCCTGTTAATGAGCCTTGGACCTCTGCAGAGTCCCTGGCTTTCTGCCAGGTATGCAACTTTACTATGAACATATTCCGATTTTTTAATGGAGTACACAATTTGTACTTGCCAAGCCTGTTGTATGGAATGTCCATGTTCTCTGTGAAGCCAGAATTCAAACCAAACAGAGGTCCAATTTTTACAATTTATTCTCACAAGAACTGAGCCAAGTCATGCTCATTTCTGTCTTTATGAAGCACACTATACTGCATAATTAACAGCTTCAAATCTAGCCAATTTGCAGAACCGCTGAAGCCACTCTGCAGTGTAGAGAAGGCTGTTAATAATCGACATTGTGGCTTTGTGGCAATATACCTCACAGATTAACAAAAGGAGAGAAAAATGCGTTAATGTCGTTTTATGTGAAATGCTCCTCCCTGCTTATACTACATGCAGATGAGACAGCTAAAGACTATTGCAAAAACAGGATGACAAAACTCTGAAAGCTTCAAGCCTTTTTTATTAGTTAATTAAAACTAACCCAATGTAACACTGAATTATTTGTATTTCTTCGGGTGAATTCCTCGTTCCATTTCCCGGATGGAACAAGCCGATGGGGCTGCTCCAGAATAACCGCTGGGAGTGATTCAGTCTGCTGTGTGTAATAGAGGATGCAATGAATTCAGTGATAGCCTTCTTTAATTAGGGCCAGGGGTACAGCCACAGCCTCTGCAAGATGACAGTACCAGCCTCCAACTCACTTGTCCACTTTAAGATTGCCTCATTTTCCTTGCACACTATGTCCCCCCTGTTAAAAAGGCAAAGAAATATATTTGGAAATATGATACATTATACCTAAAAATTGACCTAAAAAGATAAAGATTTTTCTGCAACACTGCCCTGTTAATGATACAAATCAGGAATTCCAGGTGTAATTTTTTGGAAGAATTATGAAGTGCTCACGTGCTGAGCTACTCTCCAAAGTACACAAGCTATGTGATATCACTAAGTCAGTGCAGACACTTCATAAATTTTTAACCTCTGAAACTCCATGATTTTACCTACATAACTTTAAGAGAGTTATGACTTATTATTTTTTTTAATACTTTTTTCTGTTATGCCACAGCTCTGTCTCGGCAGAATGCTCTACGTGAATTTTATTTTCTTGTGACCATTTCTCCATAGCTTCTTTTAAACTGATCTCAGCTTATAATAAAGCTTATTGATTTTTCTTGTGTAAGTTACGAATTTAAAAAATCTACATCTTCCGTTAAAAAAACCCAACCTCTGTTTCTTTCTGATTTTCTGATAGATGTCTGAAGAGCTGGGGTTATGAAAAGCTCCACTACAATAATGTTCTTATTGCCTGACCTGTAAATCTTCCACAGAATATGGGATGGTATGCTTTAGGAAAGTGGCAATACACAGGGTGAAGCACCTCAGGACTGCTGAGACATTATACCATTTAATATGAGTGGAAAGAAAGGCAAACTGATGATTTTGACTCAGTTCAGACTGAGAGGTATTATGCAAGGAAAAATAAGAGTGACGCAAGAAGCTCATTTCCAAACAGGCTCTAATCCCGTAGCACATAAGAATATTTCCTAAACTGGGTCAGAAGGAGACAACATAATCCATTGCAGAAATACACTTCCATTACTAGAAAACAAAAATCAGCAGTGATGATCAGGTCACCTAGAAGCCTGTGTCTTCTCAAGCCCATATATTTAGGGTACTCAGACAAAGCAATAAATCAGGTGATCACAAAGCTTTATAGAGATCAGACAGCTCAGTAGATACACTTATCAAGAAACAATGACCAAAACCAGTCTGATTCCAAACTGTGCCATTGTTGTCTTGTGAGAGAGTCCTTAACAAGTGTTACGCCTGAACATACTGGATACCATGTTAGGATAAAGAGATTTCCTTCCTGCTTTTTTTACATAAACTGAGCAATACTGAAAATATTCACAATGGCTAATTACTGCTTGCAGTCACGTGTCACATTCCTAAGCAAGCTCTAAGCATTTCTAACCAGAGAGGCCATAGAAAGGCAAATTACCACCTCAACTAAAGGCAAAACCTTGCACAGAACAATGTGAATCTAGGCCAGCCCAAGGCTCCAAAGCTGCACCGATGAACTGCCTCATTCTGTCAGCAGGAATGAGGCAGCCATCCATTTTTCTTCTTCGTAGAAAAACCTTACAACACAAAATTATTTGGATCAATTCGAACAGCAACCAAAAAAAACCAACCCAAAAAACTCAAACTCAAATCCAACCAACTCAAACCCCAAATCCAATAAAAGTTTCAGTGTAGTGCTCTCCAAATGGAGAAATCCAATGCATAAACACCAATAACCCCTGTAGCACTACTGCACAAAAGTATCTGGGTAATGATCTAAGATTAGAATAAATTTGCCTTAACTGTAGATTTTGCTTGAGAACGCTCTAAGCAGACTTGATGATACTCCATTGTATGCGTGTCTTGCTGTGGGTAAGGCAGATATAACCCTGAATACTCTTCCAGGATAACATTTCCTCCCAACTGCTGCTGGATGACTGCTCTCTCTTGAAAAATGTGTCAAAGTCACATGTCAAAATAGTTTTAGCTTTTCTTAGGATGATGTCCTTGCTAAGTAAAGATTACAGTGTTTGCAGGAGCTACATGTCTTAAGGAGTCAAAATTCTGTCATTTAATAAACAAAGTCTCTTTTTTTTCATGAAGGTGTTGAAAGACAGACAAACATTAATACAAATGCAAACAATATACAGAATAACAATATGACCTAGAAGTTTGCTCTGTCCATATGCCACTACTGCCAAGCATAGTGATTGAATAGTATGAGTTCAGAGATACAGAACAGCAAAATAAAAATTAAACCAAATAATACAGACAAAACAGGAGTACACTGATAAACATATTCTGAAGAGCTAGCAATCTCTTTAGATTGAAGTACCCACATTCACTCAAGTAGCTTAGGCATACATTCCTTTCTCATACATTCTTCACGAAAATTCAACTCTCCCATTGCAACATCCACAAACACTGATTCCTAAAACAGTCTATTGATTCCACGGCACCCTGACAGGCAGTAAAGTGTCCTCAGTCACTGTCTTGTTGAAAACTTTTATTACATAGCCTACAGAGCTATGATTGAGAACTAAACCTTAAATAATGTCCAATTTTATTATTTCACATGTAGAAAATGCCAGAACAGGGCTACCAGCAATTACTTATTGAAAACACAGGTGAAAAGTCCTATGATCTCTTAATGCGTTCCTTACAGAATCTCATCTTGGTTCTCATCTTCAGTGTAACCCTATCTTTTGGAAATTTAAGAGTTTGCCTAACATTCCGTAGTGCTGATCAGAGCTATTAAAGATCATTAATGAAATGAATATTAAAAGGGATTAAAATGTACTGTGGTAAGTGCAAAAAATAAGATACACGGAACACTTTTTCATCTAAGAGACTTGTTAGGGTAAAAGAAACATAAAGACCCAACTTTATCCTTCTGGGTAATAGATATTAGCCAGCACAAGAAGAAAAATATTGAGATTTTGGCTAACTCTTGCTTGCTACAATGTATGCAAATCTAATCACAATCTCAAATTTAGTGTGTTTTTCAATAGTAAGCATCCCAACATAAATAATTAATGTTCTAATCATGCTTAAGATGCTCACACTGGCTTTTCTTTCTGCCACATGAAATTTAGCCTTTGTGTTTTGCAAACTTTGCTTTGTATGCTATCTTGCCATGTCTCATGCTGTCATGACCATTTCAATTTCTTTTTCTTTTCCTTCAAATCTTTCGAAGTCAAGGAGAAAAATACTAACAAAATCAACAATCAAGTCTCCACTCTTTATGGTAATTATTTGATCACATATTCCCAGACCTAACTCAAAAGAAAATTTTTTAACCCAAGATTAAACTTTTATTCATAGAAATAAGAAAAATGGTACAACGTAATACATGAGCTATCTAAAAGCAGTTTCAGTCTCCTAGATATGTATTCTTAACATTCACTCAAATATATTAATACCCTCTTCAGAAAGTATCATCAGTCAAGTAAAATCTGTTTATAAGGAAGAGTCACTAAGCTTTTTCATGGTGATCTCTGTTTGCAAATGCTACTTGGTATTTCTGTGCAGAGGCTTTAGTGGGTGTAAACAGCTTTCTAACATAGCTCCCCAGAAAGACCCAGAATACACTTAAAAAACTCAAAAACCCATCATTTTGAATAGTAATGGGTACTGTCTTCTTTACTCACTCCATCTGGCTGAGTTCTACAGTAAATTCTACACACAGAATACCATTCTAGTTTAAAAATTAGTGTACTGCATATAATTTATTGTGCTACACCTTTCTTCATAATCCAAAACAAAAGGCTTTCCAAACTATAAAGACTCCTGAATTCAGTCAGATAACTCATACATGCATCTTTCCATGCAGATGCCATACAGGGAACATTCATGGTCCAATTTTCCTCTCCTTCTACAGTGTCTCTGGCTAATCTCATCTGCAAATATAAAATCAACAATCACTTCTATGAGTCATCAGTTACATCCAGACTTGACTCCTGGCCAAGAGCATGTCTTAACTTTCCAGTACTTCATATCTAATCTATGTTTGAATTGTTTTCAATATTTCTTTCAACATTTTTAACTTGAGAAAGCTTCCTCTTTTTGTCACTGTAAAAACCACTGATTCTGTTGGTCAGCAAGAACTGGAATTATCTTGAAGTGAGTCTCCCAGATACCAACCACAGACAATATGTTTTTCATCCCTCTACACAGCTTCTGCTTTGATCCAGGCTTTTTTCACAAGTACTCCCTCATCCTGCTCTCACCTACCCATTAGGAATGTCATCGCTAAAACACTGTTCATCATTTATCTTCTCCTGTGATGGTTCTCATGCACACACGCTTAAATACCAGGACTTCTAAGTGCAAAACTCAGTGCACAGCTTGGCATTGCAAGGCTTACACTAGGTCATACCATTTATCCTCATTCAACAACCACTCCCCTCAACCCAATTCTTATCTAGGGCTATGAACACAAAATCTGCACAATGGGTGTAACATCATTTTTCATATTTTTTATTTTTTAATTAGCCAGCCAGGTCTGGTTGTTCTGTAGGTATCCATCTTCTGTCTTAATTCTTACATTTTAATTATAATAACCTTTGATTAAATAAATGGTCCACTCTGTCTTTGTACATTGTCTTAACACAAGGGAATCATAACATGTTTCAACTTGCACAAATCTCTGAGCTATTACAGAGTTCTTACATCGCTCAAGAACAAAACTAATACCTGAATTCGGCTCTAAGTTTCTCCTCACCAAACTCCACAGTAATTTTAAACTTAAGTATCTTGTGTTTCTATCAATAGACTAAAACCTCAAAGGAAAAAACTGTCTCATTTAATGAGGAGATTATTTTTCCATTTCTTAAGTAAATACTAAAAATGGATTTGACTTTCAGCTACAATTGTTTAAAACTCTATCTGCCTTTTAGTGGGGAGGTTTCTGTTTATACCGGGTTAGTGTTAGTGTTGAATGAAGATTTTTCCGTAGGAGGAATAAACTAGTTTCTTTTCAGGGCTTGTCTCCTAAGGCAACCGAAAGCCAATCTGTTCTTGACAGCAGTCGACAAATAGTACTGCTTTCACAGAATGTAGTATTTTTTAGACACACATGCTTTCATGGTTTTGGCAGGGTATTGCTATTGTTATTTATACTCTAAAAGATGTTCTGCAGACGGTTAAAGCCACGTCAAGTGTTTGCACAAGCTGATGGACTGCTACATCTTTTCTGCCAAAGGCTGCACCTCTAGCTTTATTTCTGTCACATGACAGCCAGAATAATAGCCTTTTCTGTAGCTGTGACTATTAACCATGTTCATCAGGCCCACACAGACAGCAGTATCAGTTATCTCTATTTTCTTAGACTACAATGAGTAGTTTATTAAGGTCATAGAAATGCATACTTTAGACCAGGAAACTGGTGTTTCAATAAAGCTCTCACAATCCCTGGCACATTTTAAAGACATGGTATGTTCAGATGGATATTTATCTGAGGTGGAGACTTGATCTGTGTTCAAAATAAACACACCTTGCTCAGTCAGACTTCACTAAGGTCAGTTCAAAATATAATTAGAAAAGTAGGAAATTTCTGCCTTTTGCACAAAACTTAGTAAATAGAGATTTAATGCAGGAAGTTTTCTCTCCTTTTGAGAGGATGAAAATCAACAGCTCCCACTTTCCTGGCAACTGGCCATACAATCAGTCCATGTAGGTTCTATGGGTACCTATCTCTACCTATAATTGTTTCTCTCTCTAGAAACAATTATATTTCTCTTCTAGCTGAACCACTGTGCAGTGAAGTGCAAAAAATCAATGGGTCTGGAATAAATAGGTGGGACAATATTTTGCAACCTACTGAATGGGAGGAATTATCTTTAGAAAGGTCATCCTAGGAAATCTGAACTGTAACTGGCCAGATACCAACAGAAGGAGTTTAACTTACTGCTAGCCTTCAATAAGTACATAAAACTTAAAAGGATACATGGATAAAGCCCTTTTCTTTATCTGTGCACAATATATAGTGGCCTCACTACACCAAGATCAGTGATATGCTCCCTGCAGACATCTAAGACAACCCAGTCACCTACTTTTCACCTACTGTCAGAGAAACTCTCAGCAGCTGTTGCAAATTAGTTGCTCTTCCAGGCCAGCTTCTTTGGTTTCTTAAACTAAAATCTAACAACACACAAAGATGATGAATGGGCATACTGTAAAAAGCAGCATCATAAAGTAGCTGATTGGGTTAGCTACATTAGCACATCCTTCTGGACAATTTACCGTTTTTGAACTTTTGTGTAGATTCTTTGTAACAGCCTTAATACCCTTGACTTCCCTGTTGTGCTATGTCAGGTCTTCTTCAAAGTATTTTTTACTTATGTCCATATGAGCTTAGAGTGTGGCACAAAAGAAATGATTTATGGAGAAAATGGCACAGAGTACTAGATGTTAACACTGTATTTTGTTGGAGTTATTCCAAACCTACACTGAAGTAGCTTTAGCTTGGTTTCATGAATTCAAGAGCCATTAGCAATTGCAGCACTTTAGGCTTGTTCCCAAAGTACATCTTTCAGTGTAGCTTCATCCAAAATGAATCATACTGTTCTTCTCCAACCCACAAAGTCATCTGTATGGATCTGCAGCACCTTTTAGTCACTAAAATATGTCTATTCTTCTGAAATACATTGGTTGCTGAAGAATAGCCACATACCAGTCTGGAGAAACAGAATGTGCTGGGATATAAATCCAGTAAACAGAGGCATTTTTGGTCTAAACAGTTCCCTGACTTGTTTATTTTACAAGGAATCACACAAACAGGTGCAATAGCAGTGCACAGGGACACTGGGAATGGGAAGAAGCAACTGGAAGGGAGGAGACTGGGAGGAAGACCATTTTTATCAACAGTATTACACTAATAAACATCAACTACCGCTAAGTGGGAGGGGGGGGAAAAGTGCTTTGGAGACTTAAATATACTTAAAGATGTATATTGCTGACTTTTCAGTAGTAACATCCACATCTGTCTTTGTGGGTTGTAGAAAGATTCCCCCGCTCACATGCACACACTAAGTTTTATTTTTAGCATGTTAATGAAAACAGTTCTGTCACCTCCTCTTCGACAGTGACCAGTGTGTGTAACCATTTTGTTGTTTCTTCTTTCATCAAATTTTTAATGAATTCTAATCATTTTCCTCACTGTAAACAACTCTCACTCAAAATTGCAAAAGCCCATATACAGAGCCCATTGACTTAAACTTGTTTAAGAGAAAGAGGATAGATTTAGAGTATATAAAAGAAATTGTTTGCTATCAGGGTAGTGAGGGACTGGAACAGGTTGCCCAGAGAAGTTGTGGATGCCCAATCCCTGCAAGTGTTCAAGGCCAGTTTGAATGTGGCCTTGAGCAACCTGGTCTAGTAGAAGATGTCCCTGCCCATGGCAGGAAGATTAAATGAGCTTTAAGGTTCCTTCCAAATCAGACCATTCCATGATTCTGTGATTTCATCTACAAATTTATGTCCTGGCATTCATGCCTATTTTATAAATAAAAAAAAATTTAAAGAGGTCTCAAAGTATGAGACTAAACTATAAGAACTATAAGAACAAAGTATGAGGCTAAACTATAGGAACTACAAGGCTCCATAAGCATGTACGCAATTTATGTTAAATGTTATTTTTAAATATTGCAGCATCAATACTGTTTATTAGATTATCCCATTGCTCCTTCTCATTAGATACCTCTCAGTACAGTCTTTTTCATAAAGCATAATTGTCTACAACAGTTCTCAGTTGTTAAATGTGCATCATTTGGTACAGATAAAAATTGTTACATTAATTTTAAATTAATTACCATTTATTAGCTACCAGTCAAAAGACTTACAGCCTTGTTTCTAAACTAGCAAGGGCTTTCTCCAGGCATCTATGGCTGTAATGACATCCAGTCATCCATTTCTGGATACGTCTTCATAGAAATCTCCAACGTGGCACAGAAGCCACCGTTACTGGAAGCAGTACATCCAAAAGACTTGGCACTCTGCTCACACTATTAAACCTCATATCTCAACAGAGTGCCCCCTAAGGAAGCTGCAATGCTTCTAAAACCCCAAATAGCTCATCAGAACAGGCATGGGTGTTTCTGCAGAGCACCATGTGAGCTTTCTTGCCCAGAGCTCCACATCTGGGCCTACCATGCAAGAAGCTTCCTATGTTGTGGGAGCAACTGGAATTTGGAGAGCTTTGTGGACCAAAGTAAATTACAGAATCATAGAATATTCTGAGTTGGAAAGGACTCACAAGGATCACCAGTGTTCTGAACTCTGTCAGGCTCAAGAAGTGTTTGGACAATTGTACTCAGTATGTGCAAATGGCCATTTTCACAGCTTAAGATAAGGATACCTTTCTAATGCCAAAAGCCCTCCACACTCATCAAATATTACATTTCTAATCCAAGGCAGAAAGAGGTTGAGAGTCCATACCAGCATTTATGTGTTGCAAAATCCGTTTTCCACTAAGCTTGTTCTCAGCAAGACGTGGAGTGTTTACACTCAAACCTCAAAGAAAACCGTTTTGAAGTACACAATGATCTGGTGAAGATACCAAATTATAAAGGATAAACAAGATGAGGATGAACTGTGACAAACTCACTACAGGCATTATAAGATGAAATGATATGGCAAGAGGACAAATGAAGTTCAGTGCAGATATACACCAAATGATGAAGACTGTAAAATCCTTATATCCCCTATGTAGCCGTAACACCTGTGAACACAAACACAACTTGCTAAATGCGATGACTGGTAATGGCCAGTTCAAAAGGATCAAGAATGAGATCTTGAGGCCACATTCAAAGCTAAAGAGAGGATAGAAAATTCCTGTGGGGAGGCAAGAAGGCACAGAGAATAAACCAAAGAATTTCACTGTGATGTTACATAGACTGAAGCTCTTGTCTCTTCCATCTTTAAACACTGGAACAAAACTCAGTAATATCCAGAACCAACTAGTAAGGATGATCCAATACAGAACATTTTTCATAGCAGAATATACTAAGTAAGCTGGTATTCTTCAGTTTGAAAGAGACAGCTCTGGAGTGCATAATAGAAGCTTATTGATTCTTGATTGATACTGAAAAGGAGAACAGCAACCTTTTGAAAGAGTAGGGGACCCCAAATCAAATTAAGAGGAAGAAGGTTCCAAGTAAACAAAAGGAAGTATTTCTTCAAACACAAAGATAAATGGTGTAATTCTTCACCACAGGATATTGCAGATGCTCAAAGTTTACATGAATCCAGGAGAAAACTGTACTTTCTAGTGGGAGAAAAGTCCATTGAAGACTACTAAATCCACTGAAAATACATCTGCTGAGATGCAGTCTCAAATAATTGAAGGCTGGAAGAGTACTATACTTGCTTATTTTGTCCTTATGCTTTTCCCCAGGGCACCACTGCTGGCTATCATTAGAAGCAGGATGCTGAGCCTGATGAACCTTTAATCTAACCAAATGGGTATGTGTAAGTAAATTAAACTGTTATAGAGATTGGGACCTGGAACTTGGTCATCTATATCATTTAATTGATAGACTCCAGCTGTGAAGGTTCTTTGCAGGCATTTCAATGAGTCCAATTAGCATTTCCTCATTTAATTCCCAGGCACAGTTCAAAAGTTAGCATGGGCTAGGGACTATTCCCAACAGACACTTTTGATTAAGCCTGTTTCAAAGGGCAAGAGCATTAAACAGCAGGAAGATGTCCAGATCAAGCCAAATACCACAGAACTACTTGATGAGACCTGTTTATGTTTAGCTTACTAGGATGCCAACGTGACTGCATTTATTTCAGGGGGAGACTTCCTGTGGAATTACTAAGCTTCTCTTTTTTTCACAGAATATCTCTGATTATATATGATCCACTTGGTAACAAAAAGAAATCTCAAATAAAAACTTGTAACATTTAACCTTATATGACTTCATGAAAAAAAGATCTAAAATGCTACCCAAAAGAAGGTGTAAAGAGGTAACTAAATCGTCACAAGATGAGAAAGAGAAAACTCGTGTAGTTCTCCTATATAGCATTAGGAGACAAGTACGAAAAACCTCTGTTCACATTTATATCCAGCTGGTAAAGCACTCAGTCTTGCCTGCATGAAATAGGATTTCAAGGATTTCAAAAATTTTTCTCCCTGCCCCAATGAAGTATCTGCATCGATGGTTAGCACAGGTAAGAGACAAATTTTCAGCACAGTAGCACCAGCTCCACCCACATCCAAACAAACTAGGGAATAGGACCCTAAGTCTATAATGCAAATTGCCTGCACTGACCAACAGGTAGTGTCCATGGTTACACCAAGATTTGCAGTTTATGGAATTTACTCTTCTAATCTTTTGCTCAGACTGTAGCATTTCTAGCAGAATCTACAGCTCACAAAGAGAAGCACTCTACTAATACACAGGGTTACTGACTGCTTAATTGTAGTTTTTTAATATTTTTTATTATAGACCTTTGAGGTTCATTACTGTCTTCTATTTATGCACAATAGCTTCTGGTTTTCAGGTAAATTGGAAGTTTCCCCAGTACTCGAGTGTCTGGTTTTACCACTGAAATTTATGATACAGACATGAAAACATTAGAACCAGTAAATAATGTCTAACTTCAAACCAGCATGTTAGACTTGGAAAGGTGATTCTTTCTTCACTTACTTATGCTTATTTAAGAAAAGCACATTGAAGACTGAAACAAAAGACTACACCTGGAGACACCCTGGAAGTTTATAGCCTTGTGTGTTCTAAAGATAGAAGATATACAGAGGAGTATTTTATTAGGTGTGATAGGATGAAGTTGAACCTCCAGGAAATCTTCTTGACACTAAGATCTGTTAGGAATTGTCTTCTAAAGGAAATAGATGAAGCCCTATTTCCTGGGATAATTCAAATTGTACTTCAGAAAATAGCAAACACATACAAAGAAAATCCTGAGTTTAGAAAAAAATTAAGCAGATGAAATTTTTTTCTACATTTAGGCTGGACAAGCCCCAGACTCCTCCTCTTTTCTGTATATGTATACACAGGCAAAAGCATAATTAAAACATGCAACATGTAAAGTAAAAAGGATGAAACTCTGGAGATAATAAATAACTATCATTATGGTTTTATTCTCCAAGTTTCCCTTATTCAAATACATGCAACTTTTTAATTAAAATAATTTTACTGAGAAGTATTAATCACAGAATTATAGTAAAATAACAACTTTACCAAAGATCAAGTGTTTAAAAGTGCATATCACAGCACATAAACTTCTACATAGCTCAGGTCCAATGACATTCAGTTTTAAAATCCTCTATTTCAAGTGTGAGATGAAAGGGAATATGCTGTATGAAGGAAAGCAGCCGGTCCAGCAAAACTGCAATTGAAGAGTCCCTGCCAGAGCACAGCAATCCTCCTGCTGTCATAACTTCTGAGTCTTCTGAGATACCAGCTAGTCCTGTGATTTCATTATGTAACAGCACACCTTGCCTCTCTGACTTAAAACACAAACAGGGATTTTATACTAGCATTTTGAAATAGCTAAGCAAGGCAAGGAATTAAGGATTCCCAGCTCCATGAAATGACTGTTATCTATTAGTGACAAATAAGTCATGTTTGATCAGCTATAATTAACATGTAAATGTGTTGGCATTTCTATCACCGCTATTTCAAATAAAATTTAGATTTGTTCCACACATACTGCCAGATGTTCATGAAACCTATATGGTATTCCATGTGTCCCAGAAAACTGAATTCTCAGTGTTCTAGCTCGTTTACAGAAAGAATCATATCTGTAAAGTGTACTAAAGAAAATACATATTCTAGCCAGAAAGGTAGACAAGATGACAGAAAAAATGGGGGACATAGTTAAACAGTACTAATTGGAGTGACTAAAGGAAGCAACAACCAGGAGGAAAGAGAATTAATTACAGGTTTAACAAAGGAAAAAGGCATCTTAGAGGTTATTTGTTTAATTTGGGTATTTAGGCTGGACATTAGACACAAGTTCTTCTCAGGTGTGACTGGGCATTGGAATGGGCTGTCCAGGGAGGTGGTAGAGTCACTGTCCCTGGAAGTATTTAAAACCAAGACTGGATGTGGTACTTACTGCCATGGTCTAGTTGATAAGGTAGTGTTAGGTCACAGGTTGGAGTCAATGATCTCAAAGGACTTTTCCAACCTAGTTAACTCCATGATTCTGTGATTAACCAACAGCATTGGGCCTTTTCCTACTCCCACACGATGTACGTACTTCTAGTATCAAAATGAGTAAGAATAAATTAGATTTCAACCTCTGCAGGTTTCAAGATAGGTCTGAGATCTTGAAACCTACAGAGGTTGAAACCCAGTCCCAAACTTGTTAATCAGGCCAGGTTGCTCAGGGCTCCTCTTGAAAACCTCAAGGAAAAGTTGCTGCTGCAAAACCACTTTGGGCAACTTGTTCCACAGCTTTACAGTCCTATCACAGAAAACTATTAACAGGACATTAAAAACAAACAATTATACATGATAAAAAAGAAACTGTCTTGCTATTCCCTGTGTTTATCCAATTAGAAATGTGTGATACCTTGCGTAATTTTGATGCCATTAACAGAAAATGGCAGTCATTTAAGATAATCTCATCTCCTGTGTTTTCATGAAGCAAGTCTTTATTTTATTCCCTTTTGTGTTACCAGGATAAAAAGTGCAGACCACTGGAAGAGGAAATTACTTCCATAATAAACAACAGTGTTAAAATTAAAAATCCTTTCCTAATGGCTACACAGCATCTTCCTTGCTGCACTTCCAGCCCACTGCTCTGCATGCACTACAGACACACCAACAGACCATTCCTCTTCCCCTTGCAGCAATGATTTGTATTTGAAGACTGTTCACATATTTTTTTTCAGCTGACTCTACACTAAGAGTCAATCATGCAGTCTTTCCTCAAAGATTCTGTATTCCTGAGAACCAGTCATTCCCAGTGCTCGCCTTTCAAAATCTGTAAAATTGAAGCCGTGTCAATACCAACTAGCACTTTTTAATAGGACTTTTTAATTAGTGTTGCAGACAATAGCTCACTTTGGAATATCTAAGTCTTTCAGTTGCAATTTCATTTACCTGTATTCAGCTTCTGATCTAAATAATCCTCAGATTTTAATTTCTGCATAGATATTACTTGATTTGGGGTTTTTGCAGCTCAGATTTATTCTCCCCTGCAAGTAGTTCTTTGCACTTATTCTTTCTATGTTTGATCCCATTTTTTTTCAGGCTACATCTCTGATTTACCAAGAACATTCTGGATTTTAAAGCTTTCTTCTAGCTATTATCAGTACCTTCTGACTTCCTATAATCACAAAATGTAATAGTCATACTTTCTCTCATACTGTAAAATTAAAATTCTAAGCAGTATTAGAAGAAGAAAGATCCCCATGATATAGTCTGCCTTCTTGGCAGCAAAACAATTAAAACTTCTCTCAGCATATACTTTTTCAGTCATGCTATAAAAGGGCAAACCAATGTTTTTGTTGCAGTTATAAGACTATAATATAAGAGTGTCATTATCTATGTAACACAAAGAAAGCAGAATACAAAGGAGAATTAAAAGAAATTCACAGTGAGAGTATATTTCCCTTGGAGGGAAAACTTGCAGCATAACACAGTCTGTACTTCCCCTACCACTACTGGCTTCTGTAAGAGAGAATCAAGTTCAACACTGACCAAAAGCAGAGGAAGGCAGAACAAGACTTTTGGATTCCTCAAGAAAAACCAAGTTGTTCTTGAGAAACCCTTAAAGAGCCTAAAATAATCTACCTCAATAATTTACATTCTAGGTGCTTCCCATAATGGTAATATACAAATGATCACGCACTGTCACCTCAGTTGTCTCTGTCTCTCTGATGTCCCCAAGGCTTGCTCTGACAAAGCAGAACCTAATACAATAGACAACTATTGTCATTTGATGACACAAGAGGTATAAGGCTGAGTTGGTTTCAAGTATATGATCCTATGGAATGAGAGCATCACTGAACCAAAAGTACAGGATAGTTCAGTTTCATGTACTTCTGCGGGGACTTTGGAAGGGCAAATATCCCACACTGAGGTAGCTGTGTCCCACCCTAGGTGATATGCAAAATAAAGTGTGCAAAAATTTTGTTCCTTAAAATGAAATATGAGGCAGAATTTTTGGTAATAGGAAAATTTTCCATTTCAGGCTTTGTAACCATGTTTGTTAAACACAAATTAGTATAACTATTTTGTGTTGCCATGTTAAAATGCAAACGTTGATAATTTTTTTATACTAGAGTTTAGTAGCTGAAACTCTACACTGTTATTCTTAAACAATTATTTGAATTAAAACTGAACTGAATAACTGCTAAAGACCTACTTCCCATAACCTTAAAACACACACTTCCCACACAAATATCTGATGCCTGTGATGAGACTAGCCCAAATTATTTTTGAGTGATCACTGGTAAATTAAGATCCTTCCACTCATATATTTCCTTTAATTTGAAGGGCAGTTGAATGCAGCATTAATAGTTACACTGGAAGTATTTTTAAATGGGACCTTTTAATTATCATCAGAATTTACTAGACAAAAAGAAAAAAAATGCTCTAAGCATAGTGGTTTAGCTTCCACATAAGAAAAATGCGACTATCAGTGGTTGGGTCATTTTATCTCTGCTTTAAAATAAGGGAAATCAAGCAAAGAGAGTGGCAGCAACAACTGGAACCATGTGCCTGTGCCCAAAGACAATTTATTCATAAAACTCGAGGAGAGCACAGCACAGCTGCAGAGCAATTATGAGGAGGAAAAAAAAAAAAAAGAAAAAAATCCACAAGCCCTTCAGAACTGATGAATAATGATACTACCGAGGAAATAAGATCTGTCAGTGGAGTTAGAAACACTCAAGCTTAACAAGTGGTTTTTTAGAGACTGAATCCTCACATTGCAAATGTTGGTTGCTATGGATGCTGGTTTTTACTTCTGATACTCCTTCCTTCTTGGCTACTGGGATACTTCCTCCTAAAAAACCTCCACATTTTAAATCTGCTTCAATTCTGTTAATCCATAGCATGCTTTCTTTAAAATATGAACACTGGAAAGCTGTCTGACACTTCTGAAGAGGTATGGTGGGTGAGTGAATATATCCATGTCCAAAGCAGCCTAACTCACAAATATATTACACTTTTTTAAATTCAGAAGCTGCCACCTACTCTCTATTTTCATCAGCGTGAATATTGCCAGAATAACAGCTTCTGTCATTCTTCATCTTTATGATATATAAATTCAGCAGAAATGCTTTTCTGCACCCTTTTTAGACAGTGGGCTGAAGCACAGAGACACTATCTATGTTTCAAGAAAAGGCTCTTATTTCAGGTTGCCTAATTCAAACCAGCCAAAACTAGTGAGAAACCAGTAAACAGGCTTGAACATGGTTAAGAACTGAAGTTGCAACCACAAACTATCACCACTGTTACTGTAATTCCTATTAGACAAGCTGGTATCTGGCTCTTCCATCCACTTGTCCCTCCACACAGATTTACTTGCCTTCGGTGACCTGTGAACGCTTCCCTGTCAGAAGTAACACAAGAAGATTGGGTTGCATCATAAAATGTCACCCAATGCTGCCATTCTCTCAGCCAAGACAGCCTTCCACAAGGCTACTTTAGCTCCCATTTTAATACAAGCTATTGAACTATTTCCTGCCACTGTAGAGGTTCGATTGGTTCCTCATAAAACCCTTTCTTAAGGGGAAAAAAAAAACCTAAAAGAAGCCCCTGATGGTAAACACATGAAGAACTTCTCATTCTTAAGCATTTACATAGCAAAAAGTAAAGAATTTTTTAAATTAAAGGGTTAAGGTAGACACTCAGAACAAAGCTCTACTTGGTTGGCCATATTGTTAAACCAATAAGTAACATGGACAGAATAATTTACCTTTTCACCTTCTTCACCTTTACTACCTGGAAAGCCACGTTCACCCTGGAACACGAAAGGATAAAATACAAATCTCAAACAAATATTGTTCAAGTAATTGTATTCTTTAAAATAATTTTACTGCACTGAATTTTATTATGAGAAATAAGTTGGATGCTGATTGTCTCTCATTCAAAAAGGTGGGAAATGTCTACAAAAAAATGATATGGGTTTCCATATTTTTGTCAATTAATAAATTTTTTTATTAAAATAAAAATAAAATTTTTCTTTTAATTTTCCATTAATTTATTTTTCCATTCATCCTAAGGGATTTTCTCAGCTTTAAAAATTCTCAACTATTTATTGACTCTAGATCTGCTTATTTCAGTACTTCCATTCTTCTGCAGAACCAATTTTCATACATTTTTACATTTTAATACATATTAATACCTTCATTTTAATTTTTAAACATGACTAGTCAACTGTGAAGGTCTCCAACCCTGATCAATTGAAAAATATACAGATACGATTTATGAAAAGAAAACTAATTTCTTTCACTTTGAAAACCCTATCCAATTACCCAAGTATTAAAAACAAACCAAAACAAATAAAGAAAGAGAAAACACAGAAGTGGTGGGTTTAAAACTATTAACTCAAGCTCAGGTTATTTCAGCAGACTGAATTCTTTGTTTGATGGTATTTCAAAAAAAAAGGCCTGTTATAATGCTCTTTCCAGCTCTAATTTCCTAACTTTTAGCTCGGAAAAGGATCGTAATGTACAATCTTACTATGTTAACATCTTCATCAAATGCAGTTTGCAGTCTGTCTATATTATACAAGAATAACACCTGCTCTAGGTTTTCATTAATGTATACTTGCATGTTTTGTGAGACATACAGAAGACAGATGGGCACAATTATATACAGACAGCACAAAAATGACCTAATTAAAAAAATCCAAACTTTTTCTTTCTCCCTCAAATTGTCTAGCAGGAGATGGTTTGCATATCTTTTTCAGTCTCCAGAATTCAGTCTCATGGCCTCAGTACAACACACATGATTTTTTATACATCTGTAGACGAAAAGAGTGGAAAATATCCAAAAGAAAACTTACGGTGTTTTCAAAAATTCCTTAAAAAAAATTAGAGCAATGTCTAAACATTCTTTCACCCTTCAGAGAGTATAATTCCCTTTAATAGAAGTCTAAAATTTAAGTAAGATTAACTAGAACAGCTGGCTATAACTTGCAAAATTTCTAGCAGCATTTTGTCAAATCTTTCAAGTAATGTGTCATGTACTGATCATGTACTACACATCTGGGAATTAAATTCAAAGCTTTGATGGTGTGCAGATGTATAAATTATCAAATAGTACTGGACTTTTCATCACCTACCTACAGTGGCTGCCTTTTGCTTTTTTCTTTTGGCAGGGGTGGCTCACACAATCAGCAGCTCAATTTTAGAAGCAAGCCCAAGATCAAGCATGTAAAATGGTATCTAGTGAAATGAACGTCTACATGTCCTCACCTAAAAATGAGAGGCTAATACCTGAAATAATTTACAAACGTTTACGATTTCTGTTCGGTTCATCTAGTTTCCTTTTTTTGAAAAAGGCCAGATCAGATATTCTTTTGAAGTCCCTTCCAACCTGGGCTGTTCTATAATTCCCATTCTTCCCCAACTGCTGGACACATAACATAGCTAACACTTATTTTTAAAAATTCATGAAAGTGTTTTCTTCATTTAGCTTTCCCATTTGTGTATTTACTCAATCCCAAATTCATTATATGAAAATTACTCTGAGATAGAGTCAACATTTCTCTGATTATAACTTGTGTTCATTGCCTCTCATCCTTTCATTGTACACCTCTGATAAGAGTCTGACTCCAGGTTTTCCACACCCACCCAGTACTTACAGACAGCAGTGTGTCTGCACACCACCCACCACCCCCTACTTTCCAAATCATCTCATCTTAGGGCTGAACAAGCCCAGCTCCCTCAGCCTCCCCTCTTACATCATAGGCTCCAAGCCCTGGCCACCTTAGTGGGCCTCTGCTGGACTCACCCCAATGAGCTGCTCTTTATCCTCTCCAGGGAGCTCCAGAGGGGATGCAGAACTCCAGATGCCGTACCACAAGCACTCACCAATCACTCCTCCTGATTTGCTGGTCATGCACCTGCTAAGGCAGCCCAAGATGCCTTTGGCCTTATTCAAAACAAGGGCATCCAGCAGGACTCCCAACTCCCTTTCTGCAGAGCTGCGTCCTAGAATTTGGCACCTGGCCTGTACTGTGGCAGGAGGCTATTCCTTCTCAGAGGCAGGCCCTCACATTTGCCTTTGCTTAGCTGTAAGAGTTCTGTGATAGCTCATTTCTCCAGCATGTTGAGAATATCCTTCCTGCCCTACCTTCCAGTGCACTACTTCCCTACATTTGATAACATCCCCGAACTTGCTGAGAACCCCATCATCCGTGTTATTAATGACATTAAATAATATTTGCCCCAGTATTGCCTCATGGATTATGACACTAGTTATTAGGCAGCAGTCAGACTGCATAGTATCATTCCACCTTTGACCCCAATCTTCTACTCACTCTGTTGTCCATTTATCCAGTCAGAACCTCACAGATTCTAGTATAATTATATGTCTGAAGACTATGCCAAAAGCCTGGTTGAAATCAAGGTACACAACATCCGCTGCTCTCCCCTAACCACACTGACAGTCTATCAGAGTAGGCAATTGGGTTGGCCAGTGTGATTTGTCCTTGGTAAATCCACACCAGCTGTTCACAGTGACCTTCTAGTCCTTCCTGTGTTCAGACATTCCTTCCAGGATTTGCTACATGATTTTTCCAGAGACAGAGGTGGGGGTAACTGGCCTGCATTTCAATGGAACCTTCTTGAAGATGGACGTGATGCTTGCTTGTTTGCAGTCATCAGTGACCTTCCATAGTCATCATAATTTTTTGATAATGACAGAGGGCAACCCTGCAGTGACATCATCCAGCTACCCCAGCACTCCTGGATGCATAATGTTTGGTGTCTTGCAAACATCCAAGCAGCTTAAGTGCTCCTTAAAGCTCTTTTCTGCTTCAGTGGGCAAAAGTTCATTATCACACTCTCTGCTAGCAGGTTTAAGTAACCTGGGAGGCCTGAGGGCAAAACTTATTAGGGAAAAAAACAAGGTGAAAAAAAAAATTGGGTACTTTCAGCCTTTTCCACATCCCCCACCCCATTAGGCAGCAGGTCAGCATTTTATTCAGCTTTGTTTGTGTTATGGATGCACTTAACAGAAGCCCTCCATGCTGCCCTTAAACTCTTTTATTAGCTTCAATTCCAGGTAAGTTTCTGGTTTCCTAGCTCCATCACAACATGCTCTGGCAGTGTTTCTACGTTCCTACCGGGTAGCTCACCCCTGCTTCCACTGTTTACTTTCTTTTCTGTCTGAGGTCAGTCAGAAGCATTTTGTTCATCCCTGCTGGCCTTCTGCCATACTCACTCAACTCCCTGCATAACAACATGGAGTGTTCTTGGGGTTTTAGGAAGCTGTTCTTGAAGATTTACCAGCTGGGCTCCTCAGGTTTGCAGGACAGTCTCAATCACTCCTTGGCTTCCTCTGCCAGACTCAACAAATTTTTCTCCTTGAAACTCTCCTCAGATGTCTTGTTTTCCAGGCCCCTGAACATAAACTCATTCCCTGCTGGACTGTCTCTGGTTTCTCCACATCTCCTGTGGAAATGAGGGTGGAGTAACCCCCCAAACATGACACAGTATACCAGGTGCAGCACCATCAAGCAAAGAAGTGAACATGTCTCCCCCTGATCTGCTAGGTGCAGCTTAAATTATACAGTCCAATATGTGGTTTATTTTATTCCAGCACGAGAACACTCTTAGCTCATAATTCAGTCTCATGTCTACCTCCTCATCATTTTCAGCAATGCTGCTGTTAAACAAGTCAGTTCTCTGCCTGTACCAATGTTAGTGATCAACTAATGCCTTATGTTTCAGCAATAATCCAGATTTTTTTGCACATATTTGAATTTAAAAAAAAAAATCCAAATTGGAGAAAATAACAAATATAGTCCACAAAACATAAGTAAAGAAGTTTAGGAAATTTGCACTTGACAGTATAGAAAACATAACAGTATTTGCCACTGGTAACTTCAAAGAATTCAAATGCTGCAGAAATAAAAAAAAAGTGAAATTTGAAAAATAACACATTAATGACTGACTTAAATTCTCCTTTCTGTGGCAAAATTCTCATATTAAGTTAGGCAAAACATTTCACACAAGTTTTTCGTGGACAACCACTGATTGCATGTCTTGCATTGCAGGATTGCTGATCTGATTTTTGGTGTTTTAAATATACCTGCAGTACAAGCCAGTGAGATCCTGGCTTTGAATGTAGAAATTAATAGACTGTGGTAATCTTCTTGCTGAACAAAATGCTGGCTACCTCATCTGCAGAAATTAAGTTCCTTCCTTCCTTCCCCTCGTGCTATATTACAGGAAGTATCTGCCCTAAAGATACACAAATTGCATCAAGGTCATGTTGCAGAACATTTTCTTGAAATTTTAATAACAACAAAATAATGGGGATTTTTCTGTGTGGTCTCTTAATTTATTGAAGAAGCAGAACTATTTCCCCTACAAATTTTAAAAGGAATTAGCTGGAGAGACATTAAGATTTAATTCCAAATATTTGCCATTAAAAGCACCTGCAATCAACAAAAAATCTGACCATGAAAAGAGGCAATTTTAACAAGTGTTACCAGCAAGGTCTATAATAAATATGTCTCTTTTTGCAAGTTCTGGCCTTCCTACAATATTCCGCTTATGGAAAGGACCAAAAGATTAAAAAGGAAGAGTGGAAGAAGTGTTGCTCCTCATCTCATTTTTCTGAGATCTCGAGACTTTTGAATTTCAAATTTTTGAATCTGCAATCTTGTACTTGGAAAGATCTGTACAGTTTGAAGACTTAGGTAACTGGTCTTAATGCAAAATAATACTGCTGAGCAGGTTTGTACCCCAGCACCACACGTCCTTTCCCTTTTGAAAGTTCCTCTGTCACATTATATAACTCAGAAACTGGATATGTAATTCAAGTACAATTTATGTATATACTGTACGGCTGGCAGAAAGGATGTTGAGACTGCAAATGGTTAGAATGAAACTTCTGTTTGTTTGTTTGGGTATCTGTTTGGTTTCTCTTCTACCCTGGAACCAGTAAGACCAGGTTCACCAGGAGCACCTACTAAGCCATCTTCCCCCTGAAACCAAGTGTACACAGCCATCATTTTACAGACCTAACTCATGACTGAGCTAAATTAAGAGAAAAAGGCATCTGGACATGTATTTTTTCTCATTCCTTTTCTGTGGAATAGCTGAATTAATTTCTAGGGTTATTTGTGTCTGTTAACTTGTATTTGGTTAATATACTTTCCACTTTCAAAATAATAGGCCATTAACAATTACAGGTTATCTAATTCTGCAGCAGATATAGCTGTAGGTTGCATCAGACAACTGAACAACAAAAAAATTAGAGAATTTTGATCATGTGAAAAGCTTTGTTTCAGGCCCTGTTCAGCAGAAGACACTCCAGAAGACACTTGCATACTACCTGAGTACCTAAAACCCCAACAAGTGTACTACAGCTTCCACTCTCTCCCCAGTACCTATCAGGCACTTGAGCACACAGGGATCTACACTTAAGCCATTAGGTCCAACAGGGAGCTGTACATACAAAGCTGACTGCTGTTTTCTAGGCTCTGCTCAAAGGGGCGTTTCAGATCTTTCCTTCATCTCCCAGTGCCCAACTCACTCAGCAGGAAGAAATGCAAATCTTGATCCTCTGCAACCAGGCAGGCTTGCCCTACTTCCCAAGTGAATGTTCTGTATATGCTGTTAATTCACTGCATCCTCTAACCCATGTTTCAAAAAAAAGAGCAAAGTAAGTCGTCTGTACAGTTGACTGGAACCCCTGGCTCCCAAATGACTTTCTCCTTACACTGCCCATGAAAATTAAGGATCTGATTTGAGTTTGCAGAGTCAATTAGGGAACCAGATGCTTAAAAGTTACATTCAGGAACTGAGCATAAGTAAATCCAAACACCTTGTTAATCAAAAATGTTTTTAAAAGCTCACTGTTCAAGCTGAGTAACACAGTAAACTTGCTCTTCAATATTTAAATAAGGAGCATTTGAACAAGAGAAAAAAATAAATCAAGAACTTTGAGTTGAGAGTTATAGACATTTCAATTCTGCATTTAATATATAGCTTTACAAGGAAACGGTATTGTTAAGAGCCGAGTAATATTTCATTTAGAATTAAAATATAAAATATTGCAGTAATTTCCTTTTCCTTAGCAAAGTGTATTAAATAATTAAAGACCTAGTGAGAACCTGTCTCTTCCACTCAAAGCTAAGAATCACCCTCCATTTACAGATTCATTAAATATGTCACCATGAACTTTTTGTCACAATTAAACTATAGTTACTGAGCTAAAATCTGGTAAAATTCATCTGTGCTCATATGACTTCAAACAGGAGCTTAGAAGACTTATTAGAAGAATCTAAAATGAAATGATTTCTCCATTCCATTCATGGATCTGATGTCCTTGACAGAAGTTGGCCCTAGCAACTTGCACACCACCCAACTGAGTTTTCTGTCCAAGCCAGAATTCAGCAACAAAAGAAATTTTCGAGAGTTCACTTGTTTGATTCCAAGCCAAGCAGGAGACAAAAAGAACACAGACACAAAAAGAACAAAGGAAAAACTCCAGTCTCTCTTAAAAAAAGAAAGAGCCAATAAAAGAACGATTATTCATCAGAATGATACAAATAATTAAGCAAATAAATACAAAGCCCTCATGACATACAACAATTAAAATACATCTTAAAATAGCTTGCTAAAATGGCATTTTTGTAACTCCACTTATGGCACAATTTCCAACATCTTTCCAGCTCCCCCCTGTAACAATACATGGCAGCATTCTGGCGAAAAATTCTAATTAATCATTACAAGTAATACTTAGCCCTTCATTTTCTCTAGATTTACAGGATGGATTGTGAAAAATTCTTCATAGTCTGTTACCAGATAATAACATTTCATCTTCCCTGCTATATTGGATCACTGTCAACTAGAAAAACACCCCCAAAACACAGTCACAAGTTTTATTGTGAAGACAAGTCATAGGTCTTCTGTCTTGCGTTGTTGAATCAGTGTTCTACCAATTATTATTTCTTCAACACAACAATGCAAAAAGAAAGAGAAAGAAAAAGAAGAGAAAAAACAGAAAAACCAAGTGTTGAAAGAAACTTTTATCAATCACTTGGAATGCGTTTTGCTATTTTGACTATTTTAGGCACTAACAAGATTTATAATGGCAAACATGCCTGAACCTCATGAGATTCTCTTCAAGGCTGGGAAAGAGAAACAATTACTGTAAAATACTTTAAGCATTTTTCAGACATGATTCTGTGAAATTAAAAAAACAAAAAACAAAGACACCAAGAAGCACTCAGATGCTTCGCCATTCTCAATATGAAAATCAAACATTTTTATTTTTAAATTTTCTGGGGGACTGCCAGTAGCTTGGTTTAAAAAATAGGCTTGATACTCTAGGGTTACTAGCAAGGAAACTCATCTTAATAGAAGCAAAATCAGCACGGTCAAACACTACTTAGTGTTTTGATAATTTATGGATATGTGCCTTCCATTAGTCTAAGTATGCCAGACCCCTGGAATAATCTAATAGCCTGGTGTTTTAAAATGAGGACAACTATTTTTAGCATGGCAGAAATGGAGCGGAATGTTCAACAATGTACTGTCAGTGGGCTTGAGCAGCATCCTCCCCCGTGGAGCACGTATCCAGCCAGTGCAGAGCCACCAGCAGGGGCAGAGCTTTGCCTTGAACAGATAAAAATCCCACACCAATTACAGTCCATTATATGACACCTTTCTTAGCCTACTGGAATATTTCCTTGTTTCTTTAAACAGGCTCATGTTAATGGCTGGGATCATCTGATAGAATATTAGTTACATAAAAATATATTCAAAAGATATTCATTAAAACTTGCCCCATGAATTTCGTGGATTAGTCATGTCAAAAAGTTTCTGCTGAACACTACGACATTTTGGCTTCAC
Source organism: Aleadryas rufinucha (assembly GCA_013397815.1). Classification (NCBI taxonomy): domain Eukaryota; kingdom Metazoa; phylum Chordata; class Aves; order Passeriformes; genus Aleadryas; species Aleadryas rufinucha. The sequence continues at coordinate 81,214 of VZTH01000320.1, forward strand.
TGCATCTACCAAGCCTTTCATTCCCTCTTGGTTACTGCTGAGTAACCAGCACTTCCTGAGCTCTTGCTCAGTGCTATCCTTGATGCAAACTTGATCTATGTGAGCAAGAATAAGATCCTCCCTTAAAATAACCTGATGAAGAAGGGCTTGTGACAGGTAAATAGTTAATTTCCTTTGCTCTGTCTGGCTTCCACAGCAGCCCCAGTGGAGCAGACGCCCCATGGTTTGGCCAAGGGGGTCAGGGCAGGTTAGAGGACTCACGTTTCTCTAACTGCGCAAGAGGAAGGCAAATGGCAATAACCCTACCAATCTTATTTGTGTATTATAACATACACTGCGTTCAGGAGGGACCAATTTTTCCCCATTCCCATCCCTTCCTGTTACCCATGTTTGGGACAAGACTGACTTGCCTATCCATTCAGCCAATTAGATGTTAATATACTCCAAATTAAACGACACTTGAAAATCTAGGTTTTGGTGCTCTGTACTCAGACTAAAGAATCAGCAGTCAGAGGCAGCTCAGAGCATCAGAGAACATAGCCACAGGGCTCCTTGCTCCACACTGAACTCTCTTTAGTTGGCATTGTTTCCTTTTTTGCTGTCAACATGTCTTAAAAAGCACTCAACTCACACAATATCTATATTCAAATACATAAAGCATATCTATATTCAAATACATAAAACATTTCCTACATAAAATATATAAGTCAAAAGTTTGTTCCTATATTTTCCTCCCACAAATTATTTCCACCCAACAGAAGTCAGAGAAGTGGTTCTGAAAAACCAGAGATGAAGGGTTCACTCCATTTATTGTCATGCATAACTACAGGCAGGTATACTGCCTGGTTTTTTTTCCTTTTTCTCTTTTTCTTTAGTAATGAACTGACTGAAGACTTTGGGGTATATGTCAAGGACTGGTTTCTGTGCCCTCAAAAAAATATCAGCAGAAGCAGAGCCTCTGCTGTCTGTAAGTCTTCCTTCTGCATTTGGCAAATACAAGTGGTATTCACTGCTACTGCATGTCCTTGAAGAGGTGACAACTTAAAAATGCAGTGCAGATATAAATTAAACATGGGCTTGATAACAATCCAGTTCATTTGACCTACATCATCATACACAGAACATAAAAAAAATGCAAACAAAATATACAAGAACATTTCCTGTAGAGTAGTGAGAGTAGGCAAATAGGCTTCTGGATGAAAAAAGTTGTCGAAGATTTATAAGGTCTTATAGATGAACAGTTCAGAAAATTAAGTCTAGCCAGTTGGATATTTCCACTATCTGAAGCAACACATTAGAAAAAAGTTTGAAGTGATCTTACACTCATGGACAACTGATAGTTTATTGCAACTACATTTTTTCCCTTACAGCAGATCTGTCAAAAGGAAAATTGTCTGACCTACAAAACATCTATTAATTTATTGCTAATCCAACCATAACATGGTGTTAAAGCAAATATAATTCCTATTAAAGTTTCAACAGAACTGGAAATTAATCTAATTGGCCTTTCTCAAATAATATTTGAAATGCAATAATCCTAAATGTATGTTAAAAAGTACTACTCAATATGAACATATTGCTGAGGTCTTTCAAAAATAATATAATATATTATGCCTATTACACTCAACATAGTAGTTGGACCCCCAGGTTTATATTAGGAATGTAAACAGCATTGGTCAACCTCTTAGATCTCAGAAGCTATTTTTTATTAGAGAACTATCATCATCATCATCATCATCATCATCATCATCATCATCATCATCATCATCACTATCCCTTTCCATAATCTGAAGATTCAGGAGGCAGATTCTCAGCTGGTACAAATGTAAGTTTACACTAAAAAAAAAAATCTGTCCCAAGACCATTAGATATTAACTTCAATGTTTAACCACACAGATATGAAATGCAAAAAAGCAGTAGAAAAAGTAAGCATTTAGGGTGAATCAGAAATAAATAGAACTGCATATAGACTGAAATTTCTAATCTCTAAGAACTAACTCATATCAGTACTTTTTCTGAAACGCCATGTTGTTGGTGAGCTTGTAGCTGAAACCTCTTTTCAATTACTGATAAATAAAGCAGTCCAAGGTACAGTATCCAGGTCTCCACTCATACATAGATTTTTTGAGGCTTTCCCAAGAAACATCTCTCCTCACTTCCAAAACGGTGCTTTTTGACATTTACTGTGTTTTGGAGACAGATTAAGAGGATATAACAACCACATATCCTAGTACTCCAACTCACCTTGACTAACCTGAGAATCTGGGATCAGCAGCTCTACTGTTGGCACAGGAGCCCTGGAGCTGCTCCCTAAAGATAAGTCTCCATTTCTATAAATTCTGAGCATCTCTGTGGGTAATGATGACATCTCAGCCTAGTAGGGTTGTAATTATCCCTTTCAGGCATTTTCTTAGCTCTTTGAGGCTTATTGGCCTGATCTGCACACCACACCTGGGATGCCTGACAGAAAGCAGCTTGTCTGCACTCCGAGGGACACAGGGTTTTGCATGAGTTTTCTCTAATGTTGATTTAGAGAATCAACAATACTCTGACACCCATTTCTCCAGCTGCATTCCTTTCTCATTCTTCTGTGGTTCAGCAGAAGTACTGCCAGTATAGTCTATTCTAGAGGGTTGTATTTCTTCTGGCTATTTGACAACACTGGCTTTGTAACCCTGTTACTGCAAAGAGTCACGCATTTTTATTAACAGATCCTGAAGCCTTACCTTTTTCCAACTCATAGACTTGATACCAGAAGACAAAAATGCTCAGACCAAAGTATGGAGAAATGGGGTGGGAAAGACAAACTGGCCACAGCCACTTTTACGTTACACATCCCACCCGCTTAAGTTCCCATTAATCAAAGATGATTATGATAAAGTCATGCTGCTACTCCACTATTTTCATCGCTGCCTTTGCTAGCAGAGTTGCTGTCATGGCACTGACTAACAAATGTCTTCTACTCATTAAAACAAAACCAATCCCCTCCCCCTCCCCCTCCCCTCAGATTTCCACTGAGACAATCTCTCTCCAATTATGCAGCATGCTATAATGCAGCTTACAATAAAGCTTCAAAAATACATTAAGTTATAGCATTGTACACATTGTACATAATTCCCATCTGTAAAATAGTTTCCCACCTTTGCTCTTCCCTCATGGCCTTGGGTGCACCTCTATCAATACTGTATGCTCCACCAGACAGGGAATTTCTTTTACTCCAGGTTTGTGCTATACTGTCCGAGAAAGTCCCAAAATTTTGTCATGTTATGGGAAGACACACTAACACAGAGTACAATGGCCACAATCCAGAAGTCTGGCACTCTCCTTCCATACATACTTCTAAAGTGAATTTTCATTCTGCAAAGTGGACAGCTAAATAATTATTTCTTGAGATATTGTTGTCAATAGCTACAAAAAATACGCTGTGCATCTTCCATGTGTAAAGGTAACAGGTTACAACTATTAAACAAAGTTAATTATGAATTAATTTCTCCTGTTTAATGTCTTATTTCAAAGTAAAATCATGTCATTTTCATGTATATGGGACAATCAGAAGAACTGTCATTCACAATAGAAAGGAAGCATAGTAAAAGTGGTGTTAATTCTGTAGAAAAAGCATTAGCTGACTAGCTTCTCGGTATCTGGGAAAAAAAATAAAAATCTGTCTCGTGTGAGGTACTTGTTAAACACAAATCAAACACCTGTCACCCAGCTGGGCCACGTGTGTCACTGCTGAGCCATCTGCAGGAACACACCCCGCGCCAGTTGCTTTACTTAGTGTGGCCTGGGAACAAGAATCCATTAGACAGAAAGTCAACAGCGGAATTAGCAGCACTTTTTCTTTTAGTGCCCTTCCACTTACTTGTTTGACTTCTTGTGTTTCTATTTTTGGGAGCCTCATGCCAGAGCAACAGTGCTGACTGCTGATTAGACAAGACTTGGCCCAGCCTCAGCATGTCACATTGATTTAATCGGTTCAGACTTGAAACATGCAGGATGGATCTTAGGTGTTTATAAACCCAGGCTAGCAGTGAGAACTAAAAAACTAAAAACGTATTCTGGTTTGTAATACCTATGAACGGTTTTACTATACTAATAAAATGGGAGTTTTTATTTCCAATAATTTGGTATCTATGAATTTAAAAAAGCAATTTACATTGAATTTGGAATATAAACCTATGTTACAATTTTAGTGGGTTTGGGCACAAGAAATATATTCACTGACATTAAAAATGCACATAAGCTGCATTTATTTAAATTTTAATAATATAACTCACACACTAAAAAAAGGGCAAAGGAGAGTTAAAAGGCCAGTCACAGCAGCCAAAGGAGAGTCACAGCAGCTAAAGGAGCTGATTAAGGAACAAAAGCATGATCTATAACCTCTGTATAATTTGTACTATGTATCAATTTTCTACTGTATGAAACAAAGAATTTTTTTCAAAAATCTAATGTGCTATTCAAAATAGGAGTTACTATCCAGGGAGAAAATACTCATATATAATTTAAATGACGCACAATAACACAAGTTATCCATAATTATCCTAATACAGATCAATGATTCATCAGATCAAAAAATCTAGTATTCTGTGAAATTCAATACCTTGTCCCTTAAAAGAAGACAAACAAAACTAAGCAGAATGTGTCAGACAAGATGTACAATGTGGCAGTACAGTGAGAAAGTTCCTTCCTCCCCAGTTAGTCCATTTCCTGCAACACACTGCTGCCAACTTTTACGGTGCAATACTGGGTACTTTTCTTAAAGCTCTGCATTCTGATGAGATGTGGAAAGTTCAGAATATCAGTTTCAAAACTTAATCTCTAGCTGTCACAAATGAAGGGGAAAAAATATACAAGACTAAAATCTGTGTTCCACAGAAACCTTCCAGAAAGAATCCAATAAATGCAATTCATGAACAATTGAAGAAGAATCTTCAAGCCTCCCCCTGCCCTTTCAAGCTCTATAAGGTCCTGACTGAGGCTTTTCAAACACAGTTAAGAATCCCAGAGCCAGGCAGACTCACAGCTAGGGTATTCATGACTCTCTGATTAAGGAACAAAGAGCGGCATTTAATGACTGCATTATTTAACAACCGCATTATGTTTTACTTCCACATTACGTAACAGGCTAACAAAGGCCTGCCCTGCATGGCTCTGTGCCATGCTCTGCTTTGCTCCCAGCATCCCAGACCCCTGGAAAATGAACGGTGACCTTTGATTGCTTTGGCCACACCTCACATCGCATCACAAAGGCGGCTGCTGCGCTCCAGGCCCATGACCAGCCACGTTCTGCTGCTTATCGCAGTTCCAATGCAAATACCAGAGGGCACATGTACCTCCCACTCTTATCTCACCAGTGTCATTTGCCTGCAGGAGCCCACGGCTTTGATGCCAAGCAATACAAGAAGTAATGTCTGGCTCCAAAATTACATTTGTACTTTTGTTCTACTGAGACATATTAATCTGATTTTGAGAGAACCCATGAGATCACAGAAGACAATACCATAACTTTCCTCAGACGGGACTAAAGCATGTTTCCTTTCCCTCAAAAAGGAATGATTCTTTAATTGAAAAATGAAGTCTCTGCTCACCAACACCTACAGCAGCCACCAGAACCATTCCCTCCAGAATGGAAATAACACCAAAGCAGTGTCGCTGCATGCCAGGTAATTTGATTCCACTGAGCTTTCTGTCGAGAACTGAACTGAACTGCTGTCGTTTAGCCTTAGGAATTGAAGAACCGGGGAGCTCAACAGTTCCTGGAGTTGTGAACTGCAAAAATCCCCTAATAAGGCAAAAATAAGTCAGCACAGCAGACAGCTCTCTGGAATCAAATTTATGATCAAAGGCTATTCAAAACAATTTCTGGTAATGCTAAGGAGAGAGCAAGAGCAAGCAAGCAAGAACCATACATGCTGAACCAATGAGACAGGTTCTGGAAAACATGATATTCTACAGTGTATTTTCCAAGTAAGATAATTTTTTTTTTATTTTTAAGCATATTTATGCATCACAAATCTTTCGAGACATTGTTTTCATATGCATCCATCTCTTAAAATCAGATGTATATTAATTTTACACTAAGATATCACTGAAAACACAAAAAGTACAAAACTTGTAGATAGCTTGTTGCTGCAATAGATGGCATCCAATTGCCTTCCATCGCCAGCAGTTCTCAAGCTCAAGGCTTTAAACTTAGTGGTTATAAAATTTCCAATTGGACCACATTCTTACATCTCACAACTCTCTCACTTTGAAAAGATTTCTGACGTCAAATATTTTTCCTATGTTACTGATTATGTTATTTTGTTTCTGTTAGAGACTCCAGAGCAAAGCAGCACAAAGATTTTTCAGAAGTTGTGTAACTAACACAATTTATGTCCATACATGATCTAAGAATATTGAAATATAACTGATTAGCAGTGATGGGAGCTCATAAATTGGATGGCACGGAATAAAAGATAGACAAACTGAGTAAGATGGCTTTAAGCAGTACCTATCCAGTGCTCCACATGAGTTTTGGAAGTTTTCTCAAAGACGCTGATGAGCTACTTCGGAAATATCCTGATCCCTGTCAAGGATCTGTACAGGACATGACATGTGGAAAGCAGTATGTCCACAGATCTTTCAAGACAGCTGCAAGGAAAAGACTGCATTACTGTAAGCTCAACACCAATGTCTCCTCAGATCTGTACATTTACATGAGTGATTAATGCTCCAGAAGCATATGCTGAAATGGCATAACAGGCCATATATCCATGGCTCTTCTGCAAAGTCAGATATGCCCTAGAAAATTCTAGAGTTTCCATGGTCTAGCTGGAGCAATGGGAAAAGCAGGTCGGTGGTCACAAAGCTCTTCATGATGACATGTTTAGATTTGGAGGTACATTGAACAAGTTTCCGGTTGTGGATTTCATCACACGGCTGGCCCTGAAGCCCTGACCCTCAGTAACTCAGTATGGAGATGGGTATTAAAAACATCTCTGAAAGCAATTTGAAGTCACATGCAACCCTAGCATGTAATTTTTTTTTTTCAAAGTTTTAAATTCATGTATATAAACTAAATCATGTTGGAAAACAAAGCACTGGACATTTCTAAGCCATGTTTTATGTTGAAAAAATAATCGTATAATGCATCAGTTTTCAAACTCATTTTTTCAGGTCCCACTAAGGGAAAGGAGAACTCTTCCCACCAGGCAATGCAAAGTGGACCATTCAGGAAGTGTCAGAAAGCTGTTTTGATGTAGCATTCATACCACAAATGGTACCTATATCACATTTCGGGTAGCCTTTTGCTAATTATTTCCTTACCTGTTCCAAATATAAAGAGAACCCTATTCCAAAAGGATAATCAAATTGATCAAAAATGAAATAACCAGTGTTTGGTTTCCAAGTCAGTTAAAACTGAAGACAGCACAGTCATATTGGACTTGAGAAAACTGAAGTTCCTGAAGATAGCCACAAGACACAGTTAAATTAAGAAAAACAACATTACTAGCAGCATTATTTATTCCAGTACTATTATCTTCCAGCTCACAAAATATGTGAGTCCATGTACATTTTTTTGGATCATCATCACAAATACATGTGCTTGTAAAAAGGAAGGACTAGTCCTTTTACAGATACCTGCTGAACAGTTTCATGTAAACCTCATTTCATGTAAATCTCGCTTTCATGACTCGAAATACAAATAGCACTCATACAGTTGGTAGACTTCTTGAAATGTACACTTAGTTTTTTCTCTGGTCTGAGTCTGACTATAAATCTAAGTTGTGTAGCAATAAACACTTTTTGATTTACATAAGCATTTCTTTCTCTTTTCAGTCTAAACTTTTTTATTAATATACTGTAGGAGCATCTATAGAGTGCAGTAGCAAATGCACAGCATATTGAATATCTCACTGCTTCAAGCTTACATGCAAGACCAGCTATTTTAAAAAGCTTACTCAATATATTTAATATTTTAGGAAGACTGTTCATAATCTAGATTGCAAAAAATTGGTGCAAAAAACTAAAACAGTAAGGTTAAGCCATTTGAAAGTCAAATATTCAAAATGAATGTTGTCACAAGTATTTCACAAAATGTAGTTTAAGAAATGCAGATACCTGATTTCCATTACTATGAATCCCATACTATGAATCATAAGAAAGCAATTACTATAGAGGTTTGGCTAAAGGGGAATGGACAAACCCAGTTTAATTTGGTAAATCTTCTGAATTTTCTGAATTACCTTTCTGCCTACATCCATTTTATTTCTTAGAATGCAGTCACTAATAAAGAAGAAAAAATATTTTCATAATTGAAAAAATAGAAAAATATGGAAAGGCCAAGAACAGAGCAAATAACTCACCTTCCTTAGCTTGAGTCCCTCGAGCCTTACTGCCATCAGCACATTCTCAGGAGAATAAGGCCTTTCTGGCTAGCAGGACTCAAAACACACATAAACCATAGAATTGTTAAGGTTGGAGAAGACCTATAGGACTGAGTCCAACCATTAACCTAACACTGATATCTTCACCACTAAACCATGTCACCAAATGCCACATTTTTTTGAACACTTTGAGGTATATTGACTCAAACCACTTCCCTGGGAAGCCTATTCCAATGCCTGATCACCCTTTTGGATGAAGAAACTTTTCCTAATATGCAATCTAAACTTCTCCTGGAGCAACTTGAGGCCATTTCCTCTCATCCTGTCACTTGTTACCTGGGAGAAGAAACCTCATTACAACCTCCTCTGAGGTACTTGGAAGGAGTGATAAGGTCCACAACTCCCCAAGAGGCTTAATACTTTGAATCAAAGCACCTGCCACAGGTGGCAACTTATCTCTCAGAACCAGGAACTGTCCGGCTAAACTTTTCAAGTATGCAGAGACTGTCCACCCCCTAAAATGTATATGCCAAAACAGTTGAGAAGTTCACCTTGACTGTCAAGGCATCACAGACCAGCAAAAAATAACCCCATAACCCAAACAGGACTCCATCACTCAGCATCCAGAACATAAATAAATTTTCAGTTTGGAGCTTCGTTGCCATGGCATTATAGAACCCGAAGCAAAGAGAAGGAAAGGAGTTGACTTATTTGGTTGAGTGACACAAGAAGTGCAGGAAAAATAAAAATTTCAACTATACAGAGGAAAATTAAACCCAGCTTGTTCAAGTTTAGAAAAAGCTCATGAAAGAAAGTACAAAATTAGCTCCCTGTAAGAGAGAACAGAGAGATCAAGTGGTTGGTGGAATTTCTCCATCCCCCCTCCCCCCCCCTTATCCTCAGAAAATGTCTAACACTTTTTTATGGCTTGAATACTTGATCTTCTAATCATGGTTCAAAGTGTACACCCCCTTAAGCTGCCAAGCTGTTTGGAAGGCCTGGAAACATACCATAAAAGGAGGTATACNATGACTCGAAATACAAATAGCACTCATACAGTTGGTAGACTTCTTGAAATGTACACTTAGTTTTTTCTCTGGTCTGAGTCTGACTATAAATCTAAGTTGTGTAGCAATAAACACTTTTTGATTTACATAAGCATTTCTTTCTCTTTTCAGTCTAAACTATTTTATTAATATACTGTAGGAGCATCTATAGAGTGCAGTAGCAAATGCACAGCATATTGAATATCTCACTGCTTCAAGCTTACATGCAAGACCAGCTATTTTAAAAAGCTTACTCAATATATTTAATATTTTAGGAAGACTGTTCATAATCTAGATTGCAAAAAATTGGTGCAAAAAACTAAAACAGTAAGGTTAAGCCATTTGAAAGTCAAATATTCAAAATGAATGTTGTCACAAGTATTTCACAAAATGTAGTTTAAGAAATGCAGATACCTGATTTCCATTACTATGAATCCCATACTATGAATCATAAGAAAGCAATTACTATAGAGGTTTGGCTAAAGGGGAATGGACAAACCCAGTTTAATTTGGTAAATCTTCTGAATTTTCTGAATTACCTTTCTGCCTACATCTATTTTATTTCTTAGAATGCAGTCACTAATAAAGAAGAAAAAATATTTTCATAATTGAAAAAATAGAAAAATATGGAAAGGCCAAGAACAGAGCAAATAACTCACCTTCCTTAGCTTGAGTCCCTCGAGCCTTACTGCCATCAGCACATTCTCAGGAGAATAAGGCCTTTCTGGCTAGCAGGACTCAAAACACACATAAACCATAGAATTGTTAAGGTTGGAGAAGACCTATAGGACTGAGTCCAACCATTAACCTAACACTGATATCTTCACCACTAAACCATGTCACCAAATGCCACATTTTTTTGAACACTTTGAGGTATATTGACTCAAACCACTTCCCTGGGAAGCCTATTCCAATGCCTGATCACCCTTTTGGATGAAGAAACTTTCCCTAATATGCAATCTAAACTTCTCCTGGAGCAACTTGAGGCCATTTCCTCTCATCCTGTCACTTGTTACCTGGGAGAAGAAACCTCATTACAACCTCCTCTGAGGTACTTGGAAGGAGTGATAAGGTCCACAACTCCCCAAGAGGCTTAATACTTTGAATCAAAGCACCTGCCACAGGTGGCAACTTATCTCTCAGAACCAGGAACTGTCCGGCTAAACTTTTCAAGTATGCAGAGACTGTCCACCCCCTAAAATGTATATGCCAAAACAGTTGAGAAGTTCACCTTGACTGTCAAGGCATCACAGACCAGCAAAAAATAACCCCATAACCCAAACAGGACTCCATCACTCAGCATCCAGAACATAAATAAATTTTCAGTTTGGAGCTTCGTTGTCATGGCATTATAGAACCCGAAGCAAAGAGAAGGAAAGGAGTTGACTTATTTGGTTGAGTGACACAAGAAGTGCAGGAAAAATAAAAATTTCAACTATACAGAGGAAAATTAAACCCAGCTTGTTCAAGTTTAGAAAAAGCTCATGAAAGAAAGTACAAAATTAGCTCCCTGTAAGAGAGAACAGAGAGATCAAGTGGTTGGTGGAATTTCTCCATCCCCCCCTCCCCTCCCCCTTATCCTCAGAAAATGTCTAACACTTTTTTATGGCTTGAATACTTGATCTTCTAATCATGGTTCAAAGTGTACACCCCCTTAAGCTGCCAAGCTGTTTGGAAGGCCTGGAAACATACCATAAAAGGAGGTATACATGATTCCATAGAATCACAGAAAGGCTTGGGTTGAAACAGATCTTGAAGATCATCTAGTTCTGACCCTGCTGCCATGGGCAGGGCTGCCACATATATGTTATCCAAAACTCCTATTTCAGTTTAAAATCTTTCCCCCTTGTCCTGTCATTATCTGCCCATGTAAAAGGTAGGTCTCTCTCTTTTTTTATAACCTCCCTTTAAGTACTGGAAGGATCCATCACATGATATGCTTTGTGCAGAACCTCAGCACAAAACACATGCCAGGGAAGTCTGTAACAATCCCCCAGTGGGTGCGATGGAAAGGACCTGCGCACATTCAACCTGCATGGAAGAAGGATGACATTATGACTCCAATTAGGGAGAAGCCTGTGGGTCTCACCAAAGGAATATTGTCTCACCATTTCAGCATTACAGGAACACTAGGAAAATAATTAAACTTTTTAAAATAGAAATACTTTGCAGTGGTGTATAGACCTTGCTCAGGTCGCGCCAGTGATGTGACCCTGAACACAGCAGTGGTAGGTGAAGACCATTCTTAATGACTGAGAAATCAGTTTTTGTGTCCATAATGAGTCTAACTGCTAGATCAGGGCCGGTTAATTTGTGGAGCAGATAGGTGACTGTCATAATAAATCTTAAAGCAGTCCAGTCACCTCAAACCTCCACTTCAGGGACAGATTTAATATCTCATGCCATAACCAGCACTCTGGCTACAATCCAGTTATACTAAAGAGCTTCAGAAGCGTATCTAGAGGCAATTTCACTTGTCAATCACCAAAAAGTAGGCTAACACAGTGTTTCCTCCAACACATTTCTTCTGTTCTCACAGACTTCGCTGAACATCATCAGAAGGACAGTGCCTAAGGTCTCACATACATAGGGATTCTGATTAACCACAACTTCCAGTTGTTCTTGTATCATGGTTTGACAGATACCTTGAAGAAGTGTGCCCAGAAGGCTGAGCTACAAATCAGTCCTGATTTCAGGAAAGGGATCGTGCCACTGTATTCCATCTCTTCTCATAGCCTACAGAGGAAGCAAGTTTCCCTCCAAGGGAAGACTATTATCCTCTTATTTTAGAATTATAAACAAATACCTCAGAACTATCTCCTCTGAGATATTGGTCCTGTTGCCCCAAGTAGGTTTTACTATTTAAAAGAAAAATCTCTTAAGACAGTTCCCTGAAAAAGGATGGGGATGGGGATGAAGGAACTAGGTAGGTGGACATCAAATAGACAGTCACATATGTAATGATGCTGATTATCTACTGTGTTGTGACTTTGGGGGCCTGAAGTAGGGCTCCACAGGGTCTGCATTAGATGCTTGACACTCTAGGTTGGTCATAAGCACCATCACACTGACTTCTTTTAACCCAAAGGCTGATGAGAAAATAGGCCCCTTGTGGTGTGCCACTGGTCAATGAAACCTCATTTTTCACTTTGGCAGCTCGAAAGAACTGCATCAGAAAAATTCACAAAGCTGCTGAATTAAGGCCAGAACATTCCTCTGTTTTCTTTAGGGTGTTAAGGCTATTCTTATGTTACCCTAGAGTCATCAAGCCTTAAATTCTGTTCTCTCTCTTAGCCTTAAGGAGATCCAACCTCTTAAGTGGCAAGAGT